>CM060273.1:5229041-5441541 GCA_030684275.1 Acipenser oxyrinchus oxyrinchus
TTAAAAATAGACATGTTAATAGTTTATATTTATCAATTAACAAAATGCAAAGTGCGTGAACAGAAGAAAAATCTACATCAAATCAATATTTGGTGTGACCACCCTTTGCCTTCAAAACAGCATCAATTCTTCTAGGTACACTTGCACACAGTTTTTGAAGGAACTCGGCAGGCAGGTTGGCCCAAACATCTTGGAGAAATAACCACAGTTCTTCTGTGGATTTAGGCAGCCTCACTTGCTTCTCTCTCTTCATGTAATCCCAGACAGACTCGATGATGTTGAGATCAGGGCTCTGTGGGGGCCATACCATCACTTCCAGGACTCCTTGTTCTTCTTTACGCTGAAGATAGTTCTTAATGACTTTCGCTGTATGTTTGGGGTCGTTGTCATGCTGCAGAATAAATTTGGGGCCAATCAGATGCCTCCCTGATGGTTTTGCATGATGGATAAGTATCTGCCTGTACTTCTCAGCATTGAGGAGACCATTAATTCTGACCAAATCCCCAACTCCATTTGCAGAAATGCAGACCCAAACTTGCAAGGAACCTCCACCATGCTTCACTGTTGCCTGCAGACACTCATTCGTGTACCGCTCTCCAGCCCTTCGGCGAACAAACTGCCTTCTGCTACAGCCAAATATTTCAAATTCTGACTCATCAGTCCAGAGCACCTGCTGCCATTTTTCTGCACCCCAATTCCTGTGTTTTCGTGCATAGTTGAGTCGCTTGGCCTTGTTTCCACGTCAGAGGTATGGCTTTTTGGCCGCAAGTCTTCCATGAAGGCCACTTCTGACCAGACTTCTCCGGAAAGTAGATGGGTGTACCAGGGTCCCTCTGTTTTCTGCCAATTCTGAGCTGATGGCACTGCTGGACATCTTCCGATTGTGAAGGGAAGTAAGCATGATGTGTCTTTCATCTGCTGCAGTAAGTTTCCTTGGCCGACCACTGCGTCTACGGTCCTCAACGTTGCCCGTTTCTTTGTGCTTCTTCAAAAGAGCTTGGACAGCACATCTGGAAACCCCTGTCTGCCTTGAAATTTCTGCCTGGGAGAGACCTTGCTGATGCAGTATAACTACCTTGTGTCTTGTTGCTGTGCTCAGTCTTGCCATGTTGTATGACTTTTGACAGTAAACTGTCTTCAGCAACCTCACCTTGTTAGCTGAATTTGGCTGTTTCTCACCCAGTTTTATTCCTCCTAAACAGCTGTTTCTGTTTCAGTTAATGATTGTGTTTC
This sequence comes from Acipenser oxyrinchus oxyrinchus, assembly GCA_030684275.1. NCBI lineage: Eukaryota > Metazoa > Chordata > Actinopteri > Acipenseriformes > Acipenseridae > Acipenser > Acipenser oxyrinchus. Next base: position 5,230,275 of record CM060273.1, read on the forward strand.
AACCTACATATTGAATTGATGATCATTAGCATCTGTTTGGTATAATTGTTTAATCATACACCTGACTATATGCCTACAAAATCCTGACTTTGTGCAAGTGTACCTAGAAGAATTGATGCTGTTTTGAAGGCAAAGGGTGGTCACACCAAATATGGATTTGATTTAGATTTTTCTTCTGTTCACTCACTTTGCATTTAGTTAATTGATAAATATAATCTATTAACATGTCTATTTTTGAAAGCATTCTTACTTTACAGCATTTTTTCACACCTGCCTAAAACTTTTGCACAGTACTGTATATATATATATATATATATATATATATTCTGCAAGATGTGCTCATCTATTTCAATAAGGAATCCTCTTTAATAAGGACATACTGATCCATCTTCTCTAGAGCTACACCAGGCACAGGAACGATGCAGAATGGTCTCCTGGAATTCAAGCAGGTGGCCCCCCCATCGCAACCCCTAAAGGCTGGCATGAAACCTCAAACAATGGAGCGAATGACCTGTGAGCAGCACAGCTTTGCCACAGCAGCAATAAGAATCCGTTACGATTCCCCAGGCCAGCGCGGGGTTCTTCTCAATAGCTGGGACCAGTGCAGCCCACAGACATTTCCAGGGCCAGTCATATGCACTAAATGAATTGTGCTTTTATGTAATGTGAGGATGGGAATAAAATAGTGTACCGGTAACTACTGTAAACAAGTGCATGTGTAACTAACGGGCTGGCTATCCCTTCATTCACAACCTATGTAACCAATCCCAAACTGATAGAAATGCAGCTCAGCAGAGCCATTGGCTGGTAGAAATGGGCGTTGCTTGTGCAACCAATCAGTTGCTTGATCTTGAGACCAAATTACCATTTGTAATGAAAATGGATTTGCCATCGTGTGTAACGGACTCGTTCATGAATATGATTGGAGTGCTAGTCCTGAAAGCTGTTGTTCCTCTCTGTGAGGAGTATGGCAGGGGGATATCTACTCCCTGGACCCTAGGGCTCGTTCAAAAGGGTTCTCCACCGTGTTTGTGGTAAGTGCGGGGCAGAGAGTCTCGTGTGGAACAGGACTCAGAGGAGCGGAGGCGCTCATTGAATCAGGACTCATATCAAACATTTTACTGTACAGTAAAAAGAAAGGTTGCTCTGTCTCTTCCCCGTCCCTCAGCACTGGGAGATTGTCAGAATAAAGCAGAGGGGATTTAGGGAGGGGACGAGAGACGTCTCCTGGCTCTGCAGCTGGTATTTCAGCACCTAGACAAGACAACAGACACAGACAGAGACTGTCAGGGGACTGCACAGAAGAGTGCTGGAATGCACTTCAGACACTGGGAGGCAGGACGATGAAACACATTTCCAGGTTCAGGTATTATTTCAACACATTTGGAGCAGGAATGAATGACCCATTTTGTTTTGTTTTCAGAACTGTGGCAGGATGGCTGTTAGGGTTGCACTCCCATATAAATATGGTACTGTTACTGCCATGGTGATATTAATGAGCTCTGAACTAGTCAAGTAACCCTGGTTAGCATCTGAACTAGTCAAATAACCCTGGTTAGCACCTGAACTAGTCAAGTAACCCTGGTTAGCACCTGAACTAGTCAAGTAACCCTGGTTAGCATCTGAACTAGTCAAGTAACCCTGGTTAGCATCTGAACTAGTAAAGTAACCCTGGTTAGCATCTGAACTAGTCAAGTAACCCTGGTTAGCATCTGAACTAGTCAAGTAACCCTGGTTAGCACCTGAACTAGTCAAGTAACCCTGGTTAGCATCTGAACTAGTCAAGTAACCCTGGTTAGCACCTGAACTAGTCAAGTAACCCTGGTTAGCATCTGAACTAGTCAAGTAACCCTGGTTAGCACCTGAACTAGTCAAGTAACCCTGGTTAGCATCTGAACTAGTCAAGTAACCCTGGTTAGCACGTGAACTAGTCAAGTAACCCTGGTTAGCACCTGAACTAGTCAAGTAACCCTGGTTAGCACCTGAACTAGTCAAGTAACCCTGGTTAGCATCTGAACTAGTCAAGTAACCCTGGTTAGCATCTGAACTAGTAAAGTAACCCTGGTTAGCACTCCTTTAAGAACATTCTGTTGCTAATTTACAACGAAAATGTTTTCCAGTTCCTAACCCACAGCGTGCATGCACGACTCAAGCAATAAAACAGTACGGCTTTAACATTTCACATTATTAATTTATTAATCATTTTAACATTGTTAATATATTAAAACACAGAGAGAGAGGCACTCTGCTTATTAAAAGTCACATACACATTACAGTACATAGTGGACAATGCTACACAGCACATAGACACACACAATCCCATGTACACACATACATTATATATATATATATATATATATATATATATATATATATATATATATATATATATATATATATATATGATGCAGGCAGGTTACCTAGAGGTTAGGGTCATCTGCGTTCCTGGCAGGTTTTCAAAAGGCAAAGAATAAATGATTCGTATTGCTGGGCATCAGTGACACAGGGAGGAGGAGGATACTGAAGCAGGACAGAGACCCACAGTGATCGCTGTAGTGCAGTTTTGAACTTCTTAGCTTGAGAAGTATCCACAGTTCACAGCGCACCTAACCACCAGTGCTAGGCTAACGTAGTACACACATTACAGCTCTGGGGCTGCAATACATATACAAGTATACAAGCTGAATGTTTGGGGGGGGTCTACATGTCTAAGAAGCCGAGTGGCCCCATTAAGCATGTTCTTGTGTACTTCTCTGAGACACAAAGCCAGCTACATTGTGTGTGTACTTGTCAGACTGAGGCACTACGGAGATATACACAGATATGAAACAAAAATAATTAAAATAAAATGCTAAATTACAAGCAGCATGCAAACTGAAACGCCACAGCAAGCTTGATTACCTGGAGCAGTGGACTCTCCCTAATCTGAGCTGTCTGAAAAGCAGAACGAAACGTATGCCGACAGCAGCTGCAGAAACTTCAGTTTCACAATTCTATGGGAAGTAAGTCTCTGGGTTTTGAGGGAATAGCAGTATGAAAAACAAGGACTGCACAAGGCATCAGAGAAGCGAGGGTCTTCTGGATATCGAGCAAAAAGGAAAATTACATTTTCAAATATTTAGATTACAGATACAATTTTCACATAAAAACACAATAGTTTTCACCCATCAATTTTCAGTTAGAAAGTTTTCGAAAGCGGCTTCAGGAACGATGAACATTCTGTTCAGGGTCCTTTACACAGTTTGTGTAATACTGTATATATTAGACATTACGCATTGACAATAACCCCTCCCCCAAACCACATGTAAAGCAATCCTCTCGTCATGATCATGGAGATGCATGGCACTTCAGTCTAGGGGGCTCACTTTGGCTCGACTAGGTTCATCGACGTATATACATGCACAATAAAAATGCCCAGGCTAACAGTAAATCAATCCACATTCATGTATTAAACAACACCTTTGGCACATCAACACATTTGGCAGAAGAGCTGCTAGTTCTTGGCACAATTAAAATCAGGGCTTTCTGGGGAGGTTTTATTGAACTTCTCAGCAGCTCATGTCAAGTGAGAAGAAGTGAAAGAACAAGAAAGGCTGTGAATCAAAGATCACACCGAAGCAGAGCAGAGAAAGCTGGCACTGAAAGAGAAATGCAGGAGTCCAGGTGCGAAGCGCATTGCAAACCAAACAAACAAAGAAATTACAAATGAAATATTCAATTCAGATCTTTGTGGGGCGGGGGCTTTGTTTAAGGAAAATACAAATTCATGCAATAATCAAAGCAAACATTATTATTATTATTATTATTATTATTATTATTATTATTATTATTATTATTATTATTATTATTATTATTATTATTATTATTACAGAAGGGTCTATTTAAACGTTTGATATCGCTCCACAAGAATTTCGATTTTCCTCAAATGTTTTTGCCCCGTCCCCCAAGTTAAAAAGCCCATCTTAAAACGGGTCATTCTGAAACCGACTGGAAGACACAAGCAGCTTGGGAAGGCAACGGAAATTGAGGGAATCCTCTCTTTGTTAAAACTTATATAAAAAATGAACTGGTGACACGAGTATGGACTTAAATGAGTCTTTTTCTTTTGGCACTAAAACCTGGGACTCCCTCCTCCCCCTTCAGCACACACGTTGACAATGCCAGAGACTTTGTTCTGTCCCAAGAAACTTGAGGATTGTTTTTCACATTTCTTAGTGTTACCTGCGATTGCATCTTGGGTCCTGATAAAAATGCCCACCGATACATACATTATATTTAAAAGCCTTAAAATACAACAGATCAGTTAAACCTGATGGCTGCTAGACCGTTTAGGGTTAAAGTAACCAAATAAGAGTGTCAGGAGAGATTTGGGATTACTGGAATATATATTATACAATATAAACTATACATACTGTATAGGTCAATTGCCTATGGCACACCGATCATTAGCAGTATATTGTATAGGTCTATTGCCTATGGCACTCTGATCATTAGCAGTATATTGTATAGGTCTATTGCCTATGGCACTCTGATCATTAGCAGTATCTCCTCCTATAGCATTGCGAGCCCCCCCTCCCCATGGCACTGTTGGTTTCCAGGTTGTTCTTATTGAGTCTGCCAGACTCGGTTGAGGATCTTCACCACCTCTTCATAAATAACGAACACTAGGGCCACGTCCAGGCAGACACGACCCAGCCGAGGGATGGTTCCCTTGTAAAACCTGAAGACAACAAAGAAATCCGTGTCAGAATACTCTACTGCAGTATTCCACAGCACAGGAGATCCTTTGGCTGACGAAGGAGTGAAATCACTGTTCAGTTCTTTGGTTAGGGTAAGCTGGGGGTGCATTTTTATTTTTGTCAATGCATTCAGAACACAGCATACTTCATCTTGGGAGAATTTGCCCTATTTGCATCTGTAATGCAAGTGTTATTTTGTGCATATTAAAACATTATTAAAATGTAAAGCAGTACACTTCAGTAGCAACAGATATTGAGACGACTGGAGTGGTTTACTCACCCCCGGAGTCCTTCATGTTTCATGATTTGGTAAGCGCAGTTAGCCGTGTTTTTGTACTTGTGGGCTTCAAGTCCCTGAAAGAAAAAGAAAGGTTTAGAAAGCACAGCTTAAATCACATCTCAAACCTAGTAACCCAACACAAGGAGCAAAGCCAGGGGGCGTACCACATCTCAAACCAAGTAACCCAACACAAGATGCAAAGCCAGAGGGCGTACCACATCTCAAACCAAGTAACCCAACACAAGGAGCAAAGCCAGGGGGTGTACCACATCTCAAACCTAGTAACCCAACACAAGGAGCAAAGCCAGGGGGTGTACCACATCTCAAACCAAGTAACCCAACACAAGGAGCAAAGCCAGAGGGCGTACCACATCTCAAACCAAGTAACCCAACACAAGATGCAAAGCCAGGGGGTGTACCACATCTCAAACCTAGTAACCCAACACAAGATGCAAAGCCAGGGGGCGTACCACATCTCAAACCAAGTAACCCAACACAAGATGCAAAGCCAGGGGGCGTACCACATCTCAAACCTAGTAACCCAACACAAGATGCAAAGCCAGGGGGTGTACCACATCTCAAACCAAGTAACCCAACACAAGGAGCAAAGCCAGGGGGTGTACCACATCTCAAACCTAGTAACCCAACACAAGATGCAAAGCCAGGGGGCGTACCACATCTCAAACCAAGTAACCCAACACAAGATGCAAAGCCAGGGGGTGCACCACATCTCAAACCAAGTAACCCAACACAAGATGCAAAGCCAGGGGGTGTACCACATCTCAAACCAAGTAACCCAACACAAGATGCAAAGCCAGGGGGCGTACCACATCTCAAACCAAGTAACCCAACACAAGATGCAAAGCCAGGGGGTGTACCACATCTCAAACCAAGTAACCCAACACAAGATGCAAAGCCAGGGGGTGTACCACATCTCAAACCAAGTAACCCAACACAAGATGCAAAGCCAGGGGGTGTACCACATCTCAAACCAAGTAACCCAACACAAGATGCAAAGCCAGGGGGCGTACCACATCTCAAACCAAGTAACCCAACACAAGATGCAAAGCCAGGGGGCGTACCACATCTCAAACCAAGTAACCCAACACAAGATGCAAAGCCAGGGGGTGTACCACATCTCAAACCAAGTAACCCAACACAAGATGCAAAGCCAGGGGGTGTACCACATCTCAAACCTAGTAACCCAACACAAGATGCAAAGCCAGGGGGCGTACCACATCTCAAACCAAGTAACCCAGCACAAGGAGCAAAGCCAGGGGGCGCATCACATCTCAAACCAAGTAACCCAACACAAGGAGCAAAGCCAGGGGGTGTACCACATCTCAAACCAAGTAACCCAACACAAGATGCAAAGCCAGGGGGTGCATCACATCTCAAACCAAGTAACCCAACACAAGATGCAAAGTCAGGGGGCGTACCACATCTCAAACCAAGTAACCCAACACAAGATGCAAAGTCAGGGGGCGTACCTGCATTCGAGTTTTAATCACATCAATGGGGGTGTTCCCGAACACACTGGCTGCTCCGGCAATGGCACCAAACGCACCCGTCACCAAGGGGTTCATGTCCTTATTGGGGTGATTACCTGGGAGAGGAGAACGAGCAGTCAAAACCACAGCACAGAACCAACACAAAACGCATGGCTTCATCCAATGAGATTCACTTCAGGGATGGGAAGACGACTCCCATTGCAGAGCACTTTGATCTGTTACTGGTTTCCCTTGCATTTGCAACATGATGAATATGTAATGGACATCACGAGGGCAAAGAGAATGCAAGGGAAGGTTTTACTTCATATTGATTCTTTTATTTAAAAAACACAGGCAAAGCTGAGATTTCAAATGTCCCAATATGGACACTGTCTGCTGTATTCTCAAACTCTTTGCTTTCCAGACACGCCCCTTGTTCACCACTATGGCTACAGTGACATCTAGTGGCTGCGGGCGGAAGCACATTGATTCACAGCATCAACCTGTGTCTTTGCTTGAAGTCCTAAGTGAGCACAGACATTACAGTGATGGGATCTGCCTTCTGAAACCCACCATCTCCTATTAGTTTATACCATGGAATTGTTATACCATGGAAAGTAATGTCAGAGGAATAAAAAGCAGCTTTATCCCATATAACACAGTCCCTGTTTCCATTTTAAGGCGTTTCGCCCAGAATGCATTCAGTGGTACCTGTAACAGCATCAAATACAGTAATATAAAGAAAAGGCAATACCTTTATACCAATTCTTAAGAGACGTCATGACGTAAAACCGGATTGCCTGATTGGATCCCTGCTTCAGAACCGTTGCAGTCAGACCCTGATATGTTCCTCTTAAACCTGGACAACGTCAAGAAAGAGGCGGGTTCAAACAGCACTCCCCAGGCTGCGGTTTTAACATCTACTACCACTGTTGAAATGAAACAGACTCCAATCTATAGAGTATAAACCATTCTGATTTTTATGAACTAAGGTTCTCTCAATACATTGCAATTGAAAAAGATAATCATTTTAAACAATAGAAAAGGAGTCAGAATGCTGCATTTACTAAGATTACTGTTGATGGGTCCCGATTCACAAAACTACACTTCAGTTAATGAATAAAATGAAACGTCATATTTGCTATTAAGCTGTTATTAAAGATGCCAACAACATTCTAGAACAGTTCCACGAATGCCAAACTATTCTGTTCATGAAAAACATTCTTTAACCAAAGCTTTGCGAATAGTGCCCAACAGCACAAAGGAAGTATCTTTTTATTTTTAAACACTTGTAGGTGCTGGCAATGGCCAGCAGATGGCAGTGTTGACTCCGCATGGTGCCCTGCAGTTCTTACCCTGCTGACGAATAATCTCCCTCACTCCCTGGAAGTACCCTTTGTACTGCGGATTGGTCGAGCACTGATCATGAATGAACTTCACCTGCAGGGGCAAAGCGGGAACCACCAATCACTTGACATTCAACAATATATATTATGGAAACTCTCCATATTATACAAATGTGGCAATAACATGGTATAAGGATGATAAGGAGGGGATATTTCCTAGTGTTACTATCCCCCGCAGTGGGACAGAAGTGAAGCTGTGCCGTACCTTGATGGTCTCCATGGGGCACACCACCACCACTGCCTCCGCCACGCCGGCCCCCAGTCCACACAGCAGCCCTCGTGTGCCGTCCAGCTTCCCATTCTCATCTCTCATGTGGTTACTGAGAAACTCGAACATGCCAAACCTGGGGGGCGGGGAGAATAAAGACAGTGACGCAGCCTGCAGCTCCACAAGATATCCACCAAGCAGCTCCGCAAGATATCCATCAAGCAGCTCCGCAAGATATCCACCAAGCAGCTCCGCAAGATATCCACCAAGCAGCTCAGCAAGATATCCACCAAGCAGCTCAGCAAGATATCCACCAAGCAGCTCCGCAAGATATCCACCAAGCAGCTCAGCAAGATATCCACCAAGCAGCTCAGCAAGATATCCACCAAGCAGCTCCGCAAGATATCCATCAAGCAGCTCCGCAAGATATCTACCAAGCAGCTCCGCAAGATGTCCACCAAGCAGCTCCGCAAGATATCCACCAAGCAGCTCAGCAAGATATCCACCAAGCAGCTCAGCAAGATATCCACCAAGCAGCTCCGCAAGATATCCACCAAGCAGCAGCAAGATATCCACCAAGCAGCTCACGCAAGATATCCACCAAGCAGCTCAGCCAAGATATCCACCAAGCAGCTCCGCAAGATATCCACCAAGCAGCTCAGCAAGATATCCACCAAGCAGCTCAGCAAGATATCCACCAAGCAGCTCCGCAAGATATCCACCAAGCAGCTCCGCAAGATATCCACCAAGCAGCTCCGCAAGATATCCACCAAGCAGCTCCGCAAGATATCCACCAAGCAGCTCCGCAAGATATCCACCAAGCAGCGCCGCAAGATGTCCACCAAGCAGCTCCGCAAGATGTCCACCAAGCAGCTCCGCAAGATGTCCACCAAGCAGCTCCGCAAGATGTCCACCAAGCAGCTCCGCAAGATGTCCACCAAGCAGCTCCGCAAGATGTCCACCAAGCAGCTCCGCAAGATATCCACCAAGCAGCTCCGCAAGATGTCCACCAAGCAGCTCCGCAAGATGTCCACCAAGCAGCCTGCAGCTCAGCAAGATATCCACCAAGCAGCTCCGCAAGATATCCACCAAGCAGCTCAGCAAGATATCCACCAAGCAGCTCAGCAAGATATCCACCAATCAGCTCCGCAAGATATCCACCAAGCAGCTCCGCAAGATATCCATCAAGCAGCTCTGCAAGATATCCACCAAGCAGCCTGCAGCTCAGCAAGATATCCACCAAGCAGCTCCATGAAGATATCCACCAAGCAGCTCAGCAAGATATCCATCAAGCAGCTCCGCAAGATATCCACCAAGCAGCGCCGCAAGATATCCACCAAGCAGCTCCGCAAGATATCCACCAAGCAGCTCCGCAAGATGTCCACCAAGCAGCTCCGCAAGATGTCCATCAAGCAGCCTGCAGCTCAGCAAGATATCCACCAAGCAGCTCCGCAAGATATCCACCAAGCAGCTCAGCAAGATATCCACCAAGCAGCTCCGCAAGATGTCCACCAAGCAGCGCCGCAAGATGTCCACCAAGCAGCTCCGCAAGATGTCCACCAAGCAGCTCCGCAAGATGTCCACCAAGCAGCTCCGCAAGATGTCCACCAAGCAGCTCCAAGATATCCACCAAGCAGCTCAGCAAGATATCCACCAAGCAGCCAAGAAGATGTCCACCAAGCAGCTCCATAAGATGTCCACCAAGCAGCCTGCAGCTCAGCAAGATGTCCACCAAGCAGCTCCAAGATATCCACCAAGCAGCTCCATAAGATATCCACTAAGCAGCTCCGCAAGATATCCACCAAGCAGCTCAGCAAGATATCCACCAAGCAGCTCAGCAAGATATCCACCAAGCAGCTCCGCAAGATATCCATCAAGCAGCTCCGCAAGATATCTACCAAGCAGCTCCGCAAGATGTCCACCAAGCAGCTCCGCAAGATATCCATCAAGCAGCCTGCAGCTCAGCAAGATATCCACCAAGCAGCTCCGTAAGATGTCCACCAAGCAGCCTGCAGCTCAGCAAGATATCCACCAAGCAGCTCCGCAAGATATCCATCAAGCAGCTCGGCAAGATATCTACCAAGCAGCTCCGCAAGATGTCCACCAAGCAGCTCCGCAAGATGTCCACCAAGCAGCTCCGCAAGATGTCCACCAAGCAGCTCCGCAAGATGTCCACCAAGCAGCCTGCAGCTCAGCAAGATATCCACCAAGCAGCTCCGCAAGATATCCACCAAGCAGCGCCGCAAGATGTCCACCAAGCAGCTCCGCAAGATGTCCACCAAGCAGCCTGCAGCTCAGCAAGATGTCCACCAAGCAGCTCCGCAAGATATCCACCAAGCAGCTCCGCAAGATATCCACCAAGCAGCTCCGCAAGATATCCACCAAGCAGCGCCGCAAGATATCCACCAAGCAGCTCAGCAAGATATCCACCAAGCAGCTCAGCAAGATATCCATCAAGCAGCTCCGCAAGATATCCACCAAGCAGCTCAGCAAGATATCCATCAAGCAGCTCCGCAAGATATCCACCAAGCAGCCTGCAGCTCAGCAAGATATCCACCAAGCAGCTCCGCAAGATATCCACCAAGCAGCTCCGCAAGATATCCATCAAGCAGCTCCGCAAGATATCCACCAAGCAGCCTGCAGCTCAGCAAGATATCCACCAAGCAGCTCCGCAAGATATCCACCAAGCAGCTCAGCAAGATATCCATCAAGCAGCTCCGCAAGATATCCACCAAGCAGCGCCGCAAGATGTCCACCAAGCAGCTCCGCAAGATGTCCACCAAGCAGCTCCGCAAGATGTCCACCAAGCAGCCTGCAGCTCAGCAAGATATCCACCAAGCAGCTCGCAAGATATCCACCAAGCAGCTCCGCAAGATATCCACCAAGCAGCTCCGCAAGATATCCACCAAGCAGCTCAGCAAGATATCCATCAAGCAGCTCCGCAAGATATCCACCAAGCAGCTCCGCAAGATGTCCACCAAGCAGCTCGGCAAGATGTCCACCAAGCAGCTCCGCAAGATGTCCACCAAGCAGCTCCGCAAGATATCCACCAAGCAGCTCCGCAAGATGTCCACCAAGCAGCGCCGCAAGATGTCCACCAAGCAGCTCCGCAAGATGTCCACCAAGCAGCTCCGCAAGATGTCCACCAAGCAGCTCCGCAAGATGTCCATCAAGCAGCCTGCAGCTCAGCAAGATATCCATCAAGCAGCCTGCAGTGTGTGCCCTTTGTACTGCTGAGTCCCAGCATTGGTTTACATATATTGTAACAAAGTGGTCTGAAAATTGTGAGGTCTGTGCCAGAATTTTCATCCTTTGTTATACCAGGACCATTAAAGAAAAGCTTGGCTTGTTGTCTTTCTGGATGACATGTGATTCCTGACATGACGTTCATATATTCTCATATATTCTCAATTTCTGCAGAGGAATGGGGGATTCTATTGGGCACTTGGTTGCGATTACTTTGAAGCTCCCCACGTCTTTCATTTTGAACCGCTGACACGCATTTCCATATTTCTGAGCACTAGATACAGAGAGATGCCGAATAATTGAAAGGAGAAACTTCATTAGCATTCAAATCACGGTTTTCTCTTTTCAAATGCTCAGCATCAACTGCCTATGCAATCATATCCCAATACTGTTTAAAAAAAAAACTAACAGAGGACATGTAGGTAACCCATTACAGGTACCATGAACTAACAGGTCTCTGATGCCATGTGTTACCTTCACAGTGTATAAAATACCATTCCGTAACAAAAGCCTGATTCATTTGCAATATTCAGCACAGCCTTCAATAGCAGATTTTATTACAAGTTGTACCAGCCAATCAGAATCCAGAAACGATGCAGTAGATTACCATGTGGTTGACAGCCTCCATAAAGAAAGATCATGTCAGCTGTGTGGATGAGCACAACTCATGTCCAGAACAACATAGCGGGGTTGGGCTTGTACTGGAAATGAGATTTCTCAAAGGCAGCAGCACTGGACAGCTCTTAAAGTACTGCACTACATTACATCACCACAAGAACATAGCGGTCTCAAACTTGCATTACTGTGTATCCTTTCACATTGTTACCATCACGCCAAACAAATCCTTCTACAACCCAGGAACCCTCCACAGAAACTCTGCGCCTGTCTGAGGACACCCATCGGATCCCCAATACGCTGCTGGCTCTACCCCCCTGAGCCGTGTGTCACTGGTGCTTTCAAAGCCATCTCCATTAACAGTCCTGCTGTTTCAAGAACTGGCAAGCAAACCCGTTGAGGAGTGCCCCAGGTCTCTGTCTCCGTCAGCAAGGCCATGTGTCACGGGCTGCAGGGAGGAGCTGGCATCATGAACCATGACAGACAGCCGTAAACGATACAGAGGGACCAGCTATGGAAGGGCCGGTACTGCCTGTGAGGTACAAACTGTATAGTGTAGAAGTGAACAGGCTTGCAGCACTAGAATGGGTTTCCTTGGTAATTAACTCAGTCCTTCGATATTAACCCTAGACTTTATAGGAAAACCTCTCTATAGATCCTTTGGTTAACTGGGATGCAATTAATCAAATGCATTCATCTGCTGCCTAAAGGAATGCAAACAAAATCTACAGAAATGTGCCCAGGTACAAAGTGAATAGACCCTTTCTGAGATGCATAGCCTCTGCTAAGTGAATAAACCCTTTCTGAGATACATAGCCTCTGCTAAATGCATAGACTCTTTCTGAGATACACAGCCTCTGCTAAGTGAATAGACCCTTTCTGAGATACATAGCCTCTGCTAAGTCAATAGACCCTTTCTGAGATACATAGCCTCTGCTAAATGCATAGACTCTTTCTGAGATACATAGCCTCTGCTAAGTCAATAGACCCTTTCTGAGACACATAGCCTCTGCTAAGTGCATAGACACATTCTGAGATGGATAGCCTCTGCTAAGTGCATAGACACATTCTGAGATGGATAGCCTCTGCTAAGTGCATAGACACATTCTGAGATGGATAGCCTCTGCTAAGTGTCTGTCTTCTATATGATGACTAATGGATACTTCAATTCCCGGACTACTAATTCCATTAGGGGCCGTGCACACATGGGGTCACCTTGTCCAGTGAAGCCTGCCAATTCCTATATACAAACCTGCAGCAAAACAGAAGACTCCTATTGCAAAGCAGTTTCACCCATTCCAGGTTTTCCGACGAGCTTGATTATCCACAGTGTATAGGTAACAAGCTCTGGTGTGTCCTATTAAACTCATAGTAAAACTAGGAATGGATCTAACTGTTATGCAATGGGAGGGATTGACTCCTACCATGACATCAGCTAATGCAATGCCACTGGCTGCTGCAGATACGGATTCACAATCAATCCCCAGCATTAACAGCTGTTTGATTTGAAGTGCTTTCAGCAGGTGGTGACATGCCGAACCACCTTCACTCTTTTTTTTTTTGGTGGTTGCTAATCAGAATAAATTGCACGTGTTACAAGAATCATAAAGACTGCGGCAATGAAGCCGGCCTCGAGCCCAGAGGAGGACACTAATGCAGCAAACTATTCATGTTGGTTCCCGCTGGGCAGGACAGACAATAATGGGAATTGAACATGCCTGGATTAACAGCACAGTTCAATAAAGAGAGACCGCAGCAGCTCCAAGCAGCTCTCTACACCGTCCCCAGCTCTGAAGCAGGACTCTTGGCTTAAGAGTCACTCCTGTCACTTTAAATAACCTCCAACTTAAAAGAGTCATTGTGTGTTTGCTTGTTTGAACAGGATGTACAGTAATTCTTCCCTTTTTTTGTGCAAAGAGGGAATTATGCTCAAAGGAGCAATAATTCAACAGAGTTACCTGCATGAATAGCGAGAACCAAACCTAAAAAACAAATCTAAAAAAATAAAAGATCACAAAAGTTAGTGATCAGAAATACGTAGGAGAAGCGCTTCTCTGTATGGAACGTACAAAGGTACAGGAATCGAATGAGGACGACATTTCCATTGATCACGATTATCTTCAATCACGTCAACTCCGATTCACTGCAACTTTCTCTTAGTTAGCTGCTCTCTGGGAGAAAAAATCCCAGTCCCCCAAAAAAAAAATTAAAATAAATGGAGCAGCTTTCTGTCTCCTGAAATATTTAAAGTGGGGCTCTGAAATTCATGTCAAGTCATTTCTATTTCTTTGCGGGTTTCACTGCCTCTCTCCGACAGCCTCCTCTAATTAAATGTCAAGGCTCTCAAGTGGAAGCCTTGAAGGTACTCCTCTGAATCAGTGTGTCAGGCTGTATAGTGGAAAATGAAATCTCGAGGCTTGTCTGGAAGACAGACTGACAGGGCAGCACACAGTGGGAATAAATTACTAGACAGATACCAAGACCGCTGCGTTCCCCTCAAGCCTTCACAATCAACACGCAGTCACGCAGTGGAATGCACAATCACTGTGAAAGAGGAACATCACCCACTCTGGGGTCAGCTTGAACATTACTTTGTGAAATGAAGCCTGCGGTATAAAAGCATTGTGCATTTCCACAGGTCTCTGCAGTTTAATTTGTGCTAGCGTAGACTTTAACCCCTTCAGCACCAGGTATCCAGCCTTTCCTTTGCTTCGGATAACGAGGCTACTTGCTGATTTGATTGGCGGATGACCGTTTGACCCGAAGGTTCCTCCTTTCAAACACTAACGAGATCTAACTGAAGACACTCCTCAGTGGTAATGACTAAACAGCCCACAAGGTTTGCTGCTATTATCAGACTACATATTAAAAGTTCTGGAGAAGACAGACCAACACATTAGGCTGAGAGGAGAGCAGATGGACATGAAATCAATTCAGGAAATAAAATAAGGAAACTGCATGTCAAGCGAACGCCATCATATCATTTGAGATTATTAGTGCCAACTGTTTGAGATGACACAGGAAGCCGTTTCCTCTCCTGCACAGGACAGGGCAGTAATTGGGATGATGGCTCCACAGCTCAATTTACTCCATTCACTGGGGCCAGCCTGTCCTAATGAACTGGAGAGCACCGGTGACCTCCTGACAACCCCTGTGACGCGGTCAGCCCTGCCACTGAAGTACACAGGACTCCAGCAGTGCATGCCTTGTGCTGTCAGGCTGTTAGTATGCACACGATTCTTTTAATTCCAGCGTAAGCTAATGTAAATGCTCCAGAGTGACTCCTGGTGGCCAGTAAGAGAAAGCAGTGCAGGTTAGAGTAGCTGCAATGGTTATGCTCTCCATGTCCTCCAGTGCAGGAGCAGGACACAGATTAAGCTGTGAGGAGTTTTCAGAGCGCATACCTGACTGCAGCCTTGGGGATGGAGCCATAGACCAGCGAGCTGAGCCCCCGGTACAGCCCTTTCACCCCATGATCCTTAACCGTCAAATTCACACAGTCAACTGCAGGGGAGAGAAAAACACGGTTACACACGGAGGAGCTGGGAGCTTTGTGGTTTAAAAAAAATATAATCAAACAAAACACACACAAGGTTAGATCACACACGAGTCGGTCCTGGAGTTAAATGATTCATGATTAGGACCTGGCCAGCGGGTTCGTTGGTTTAAGACCCAGACTGGAAGTGCTGAGGCTGCCTGCCCCATTCGAAAGGGAGCTCTAGTGCACTAAAACCAAAGACTACATGAGCAGTAATCTCGTGTGGTACATACCTGACTGATAAAGGGTTATTGCTCTCGCACATCACTGTAACTTCTTCAAAACATACTTTGTGCACAGTAATGTAATGTTTGCAGAGTATGCACCTGTGAGCATTACTGGATACTGAAACAGATCGAGACGCTTGTCTTTTACAAACTTGCACAACATGGCACAGGGGCACATAACGTCACTGCAGCATTTTGAGCAGGACACTGATGAGCTGCTTGCGTGTGCTAGACGTACCCTTCCTATTGCAGACTGGAGCTGATTGAGAGCAGTGTATCTGTGCCAACATGGTATGATGAGCAAGCAGGTTCTAACATCTTCACTGAGGCAGCCGGTGTGAATTGGTGCGGTGTGTAGTTGGGCTTGACTAATTCCCTAGCCTTTGTTTAATTGGTCCACAGATCTGCAATTCCTATCTGCATGAATGCATTCTGAAACAACAAACCTTTATTATACAATGTGACATTTCTGCTGTGTTCAAAGGAACTCGAAACCAAATAATCATGCTGAAGCGGAACGCTGCGATGTTCCATTAATATGCAGGCTCTAGAATTCCAGCCTGACAGTTCTGTCAGTGGAATTAATTGGAGTTGCATGTACAGAAAAAGCCAATCTGTTCCCTTATAAAAGTTTCCCATAGTAATAAAGCATAGAGAAAGCATTGTAAATCACTGGTAATGCATATCATTTTATTTTTTTTCAAAGCAAACCATGGTAAATGCATAGCACAACTATGGGAAACACATGGTAAAATCTGCAAAATTACTGTGGAAATTAATGAATCCCTCTCTCCAGTAATGCTTACCAGGTGGAAAGTGTGTGTTCAAGAGATGTTGCACAATCTGCACTGATTAACCTGCTGGGTAGATACAGTACCAAAGTGCACAGATTAGCACAAGCGTGTCCAGGGTCCATCGCTTTCCTACTGCCTGGACATGCTGACTCGCAGGGAAACTGTTTGAGTGGAAGGTACTGTACAAGCACAGTTTCAAAGGGCATGTAAACCTACTGAACAGTTTGATGCCGCCTGTGCGTGGAAAACAAAACAAGTCAGAATGCATGTTTGTTTTTTTCTGCACGGATTTCTAACGTCGGGCACGATCACGCCCGTCTCGTAGCTGCAGGAGAAATGCTCCGTGCCGCTCATTCACAGAACAAGGCGACTGTACTTACCAATGCCTTTATACCGCGGTGGATTGGCCTTGGCATCCAGCTGCAGCTGTGTTTTGACATATTCTGTAGGAAACGTTATGCAGATCTCTATACCTCCAGCAATCCCACCTGCAAGATAAAACAGAACCCAGTTAAAGGCATGTCTGGAGAATTCACCTTGGGGAGGCCTCTGGAATACACAGAGCCCCATTTCAATGAGAAGCTCGAGTGTGTGGACTCGGTCTATGAAGGGCTACCCTGAGGCAGCTTCTGCGGCTTCGGAAAGCTAGACCGCAGGCCTACTCCAGGACTGATTTCATTCTCTTATAAAATTATAAAACCATTACAAGGGGGAGGCAAGCCCTTCCTGGAGCTGCAGATAGAAGGTTATTGCACGCCACCTGGAACAATAGGACACAGCTCTGTCATCATATGAAAAGGGCCTCTGTGAATGGTACAGTTTTACATCTTATTTCAATATCCGAGTACCTGTGGGCAGCTGGGAATAGTCAAACAGACTGGCATGGTGCACAGACTTCACATGAATGCATTCTACTGTGTTAATCTCATGTAAATTTGCTCTGTTAGATGGAGCAAATGTACACCAGCACTGGTGGCAAGTAGTGTCTTATCTTGTTGGGTCTGATAAACTAGCAGAGCCCTGCCTAACCATGCAGCTCCATTCCAGTTTTTATTGACTTATTGATAAGCAATCTGCAGCAATCAGGGTCAACGTGTAATACAGCAAGAGCTTAACTAAAAGGTGCAAGCCTGATCTGATCAATAAACAAGCCTGATGCCAATGCAGGACACTGTCCAGACTTCTACTACTGAAGCTACAGCATTCCAAGAGCCTGCCATTGGCCCCTGCAGACTCCTCCTCCTCTGGAGCTGCCGAGTGGAGCTGCAGATCTCCTGCTGGAACAGTGAAGCTCAAACTGCTTTTCCACTTGCAATGCCAACTCAAACGTTTCAAAAAAGCACACTTTTAGAATTAGCTTTGGTATTCCTTAATTAATCTGTTTAATTTCTTAATTCAGCGGTTCTGAAAGGAAGTTTGACGTTTACGATCAGGTTTCAAAACACTCTAAGCTTTGAATAATTGAGCATGCAAGGTATTTTAACCAGGCTTTGTTGTATAACCAGGGGTTTTAACCGATAAACACAGATACAACGCCCCTCAAAAAGCAGCATTAACCCTAGAAACACTGTCGGCTACATAGTGTTCATGGTGCAAATGACTTTTCAGACGGTATTAAAAACACAAGCCCCATAAACGTGATGCAAGCCCCATAAACGTGATTATTGGCCATCCACCTGTTTCTATAAACGAGGCGCTGCAGAGAACGGCTGGAGTGACGTGCCAGGACTACACTGACAATCCGAAAAGCTTTCAAAGAGTTTCTCTTTCCCTTCATTGCCAGGTCAGGTTACTGGATTCATGTGGATATTTTTCCACTTTGTCCACAGCAGAGTGGTTAGAAGTGCTTGTGACACAGTCAAACCACTGTCGCCCTCGGACAGGCATTCTACATTATATCAGATCAGGAGGGGAGATGTGTAGGGGTGGGCTGATACTCCCACTCAGAACTGCCTTTAAGAAGTACTTATCAGCAGGTATTTAATCCACTAACATGTTGGTTTCAAAGCATAGAAAATACCCTGCCTCAGAGGCAGGAGCCAGCCAACACACTCTTGAGCAATCTCATCTCCTCACTGCCAGGTCCAACCCATCCCTCAGTCAGCACTCCTCATCCAGGACTTGAGCCTCTTAATCATTAGCCAGTCACAGCGCTCCGAGCACACACCCCCCCCCCCACTACGAGAATAAAGGTCACACTCGCCGTCTGCAAGGACGTGGCACAAACAAACAGCAAAGCCAGCGTGTCTGGTGAACCAAGGTGAAGAATTAGGGATGGTACTCTATGTTCCCATGAATGTAACAACGATCACGTTGCGGCTCCTGTCATCGGCATGCTGCTGTTCCTTTAAGGAGCCATGCCTCAGTTCTTTGTTCTTTCATCTTGGCCCTGGGTAGGAGCAGCACCTCACAAAAGCACGTCCCCTTTACAAAGGAACTGGAGGGGGGTGAGAAAGAGCACCCAAAGAGAAAGCGAGATCCGCGCTCACGGCCCAGGATTGTTATAGGAGAGTCTGCATGTTCGATCATGCACCAAACCACCCGTTCATTTTACTGGATATTTCACGTCTGTAGCTGCATTTCTGCAGCAGACGTGTGGAAAATGAAAAGTCATTTCTTTCAGCATTGCTGGCTGAAGCATTGATTAGCTCACCACAGCCTGCTTACTTTAAAGCCCAAAGGAGAAGAGTCTGATGAAACTCATCTCGACGCCTCTTGTGCAGCAGATTTACGACTCCAATCAGTCACGCAGTAAACAGGAAGAACAGCTGGCCGTCCTTAATAAAATCGCAAGCTCATTTAAAAGAATATGAAGGTTTCTTCGCCAAAGCTGCTACTGGAATGGTAAAGCACGACTATTTAGGCCAGCTCACTATCTCACCTCTGATTGGACCTGGCCAGAACACAAAAGAAACCCTAGCGCTGCTTAATCAAGCTCTCCCAAGACTGTGGCTGCTATTCTAATACACCATGCAGGAGCACGGAGGAGACAAACGCACTGTTTTATTAATCCAATTACTCCAGGACCAATTCCTATTCTAATACACCATGCAGGAGCACGGAGGAGACAAATGTACTGTTTTATTAATCCAATTACCCCAGGACCAATTCCTATTCTAATACACCATGCAGGAGCACGGAGGAGACAAATGTACTGTTATATTAATCCAATTACTCCAGGACCAATTCCTATTCTAATACACCATGCAGGAGCACGGAGGAGACAAACGTACTGTTTTTGTTATATATAATAACTCAATAGTTTTTTTAACCCCATTCTCCTGCTCATTTTCATTGTGTAATATGGAATCCAGTTCACGTTGAGCTTCAGTTTGATCACATGTGGTGTCTGATCCAATAAGGTGGTAGGTTTTCTATTAAAGCAGAGGGATTGCAATTGATTTTATTACAGTATGTGGTCCATTCATTTACACACTGATTCTACATGTACAGTACGTTCCTTTTATAAACAGCAAAGGTAACCTTAACATGGCAGCATTCTTTAAAGGGCAGCGGAGTCTTGTTGCAACAAGCTTCCTGTAAAGAGCAGCTGATAATGGCAGCACTGTGCATCCTGCACTGTGCTGAGGATTCACCTGCTGTTCAATTCGGACAACCTAACCCAACCTCAATCCTGCTGAACAGGAACTGCCTGTCACTGTGCACAGCTCAGGAGGCAGGCAGCCAAGAGCTCCTCATTCACTGGCTGAGAACAGAGAGCGTTGGGCTGTGGCACTGAAATAAAGAATAAACACGACTGGAATAGCAGAGTGGTCCTAACTGACGCGTTCATCGTCTTCTTTACAATTACTGTGTATCGGTCTCTTTAAAAGCAAAAAGGAGACCCCGGGACGCATCTTCAACTAGCAGCAAAAGAGGAGAGCAGATGAACAGACAGCAAACAGAAACAGGGTGCACACAGACAGACAGAAACAGGGTGCACACAGACAGACAGAAACAGAGTCCACACAGACAGACAGAAACAGAGTGCACACAGACAGCAACAGGGTGCACACAGACAGACAGAAACAGGGTGCACACAGACAGACAGAAACAGGGCGCACACAGACAGACAGAAACAGGGTGCACACAGACAGACAGAAACAGGGTCCACACAGACAGACAGAAACAGGGTCCACACAGACAGAAACAGGGTGCACACAGACAGACAGAAACAGAGTCCACACAGACAGACAGAAACAGAGTCCACACAGACAGACAGAAACAGGGTGCACACAGACAGACAGAAACAGAGTCCACACAGACAGACAGAAACAGGGTGCACACAGACAGACAGAAACAGAGTGCACACAGACAGACAGAAACAGAGTGCACACAGACAGACAGAAACAGGGTGCACACAGACAGACAGAAACAGGGTGCACACAGACAGACAGTCAACATATTATTGGCTGAGATAAACACAACACAGACGATGTTGTTGTAACTAGATAAGATGGGAAGCAGTTGTTTTGGCAATCTCTTTAAATTGATCTAACAATAGAAGACGCGTAACCCCACCTTAACACATTCCAGAGTGATCCCGACTGACTGCATTGAAAGAGCGGAACTAGAAAGACCTGTCTGTCATGTGTGGAAGGGAGTGTATCTGTCTGCCTTCACACAGCTGCCACTCCTAATTGCAACATAGCTGCAGTGCAGGCCCCTGTCTCCACAGCAAACACCTGCAGATCCCATTTCTATAAATGAGCACAGTGTAATAACATTCACCGCAACCTGTCTCAATGAATGAGCTGTCATAATACTAATTCAAATGATAACAATAACCCAGCAGGGCTGGCACACAATTCAAATGTGATACACACACGCACACACACACACACACACACACAGACACACACACACAGACACACACACACACACAGACACACACACACACACACACACACGAGAAAGCAGGAGCCTGTTTTAGCATACATTCTTGCACTCATGGCCTGAGGACCCCATTAGAAAAGTCTTTCTGGCCATGTAACAAACCCCAAATACAGAACATGGGGCATGTGCAGAACCAAATGAACTAGCAGAGGTTACATAGAGATACATTGTACAGCAGAACAAGGACAAAGTGAATGCAGCTGAGCGTCGGGAAGCGATGGCTCATTGCATGGGATTCAATGCAGTGGAGAGTTCTCTCCCGCAGCTGAGCGTCGGGAAGCGATGGCTCAGTGCATGGGATTCAATGCAGTGGAGAGTTCTCTCCCGTAGCTGAGCATTGGGAAGCGATGGCTCAGTGCATGGGATTCAATGCAGTGGAGAGTTCTCTCCCGTAGCTGAGCGTTGGGAAGCGATGGCTCATTGCATGGGATTCAATGCAGTGGAGAGTTCTCTCCCGCAGCTGAGCGTTGGGAAGCGATGGCTCAGTGCATGGGATTCAATGCAGTGGAGAGTTCTCTCCCGTAGCTGAGCGTTGGGAAGCGATGGCTCATTGCATGGGATTCAATGCAGTGGAGAGTTCTCTCCCGTAGCTGAGCGTTGGGAAGCGATGGCTCATTGCATGGGATTCAATGCAGTGGAGAGTTCTCTCCCGTAGCTGAGCATTGGGAAGCGATGGCTCAGTGCATGGGATTCAATGCAGTGGAGAGTTCTCTCCCGTAGCTGAGCGTTGGGAAGCGATGGCTCAGTGCATGGGATTCAATGCAGTGGAGAGTTCTCTCCCGTAGCTGAGCGTTGGGAAGCGATGGCTCAGTGCATGGGATTCAATGCAGTGGAGAGTTCTCTCCCGTAGCTGAGCGTCGGGAAGCGATGGCTCAGTGCATGGGATTCAATGCAGTGGAGAGTTCTCTCCCGCAGCTGAGCGTTGGGAAGCGATGGCTCAGTGCATGGGATTCAATGCAGTGGAGAGTTCTCTCCCGCAGCTCTGATGCAGGGGGGTTGTCACTGCGCACCGGCACGTCAAACCAGAGCGCCTGAAAGGCTGTTTCCACGGTAACAAAGCGCTTCGGATTTGCAGTCTGTCATTGCTGCGGTCTACTCTGCGCTGCTGGAGTCTTCCATCAAGATGAAATATTTACTAGCGGCTGACAGCGTTAATAAACTTAGCAAAGACAACCAGCCTGCTTGTAACAAAAAATGAATGCGTTCTGCAATACCATCTATACAGCATTTATTTAACCAGAAATGTATAGATATGTCACGATGGAGGTTTTATTTGGTGCTGACCCTACTTCCCATGCAAAAATACAGATCCTACTTTGTCATACATGATAGTTACATGAACTGAGATACACATGCTCAAGAAAAACAGTATGAACAGTTGACAGTAATAAATCACTATACAGTGAATCCTATTTTCCATTTTCAATGTCTAATATATATATATATATATATATATATATATATATATATATATATATATATATATATATATATTGTGCATGAGTAAACACACCCACAAAGAAAAGCTCATGCAGTATTACTACACTCCTCCCAACATCCAGACCGCTCTCAATAGGTCATTCGTTTCCTGTATGAGGTACAGATGTCTTTTCATATAGACACACTCACTGCTGTATATCAGCTTGTTTTTAGAAACACTTTGCGTCACAGAGCAATATGAGATCCTGTCGACCACGTGCACGTGCCTATTTTTACAACAAGGTGGGCTGCAGGCAGGAAAAGCAGGGCGGTCTACTGGCTCATGAGGTTTATAAACCTGGGAGCTCCTGGTCTCCAAATACTCTGCTACAAATACAGACTACCCTGGCCTCCAGGACTCGCCTGTAATTAAAGGGAGCTATTCTGCACAAATTCAATACTTCTACACCACTGCCGATGCCTGGAATGAGGTTTGACAGTGTGCCTCATGCATGCAGGAACTTCAAACTAAGCACAGCAGCAATTAAAGGGATAAACCCGGACGACTACTGAATATAGGCTGCCGTTTGTAACGTGTTTACTGTACACTAGCACTGTGCTTGGCTTGATCAGCCCCTCTGTATAGGTAACAAGCTCAGGTGTGTCTTATTAAAACACACAGGAAAAGCAGGCATGGATCAAACTGCTATGTATTTCCATACCTCTAATAATTCAGGATCAGAACCAGGTGGGACCTGACCCGATTCAGATCAGTGGTTTATTCGGAGGACAGATGGTAATCTCCGAAATGTCTCGTCTAAATGTTTTACACAGTAACACATGCTCATGGTACTGAAGTCTGGTTTCCACAGCTGCTAACACTTTCAATTCAGTTATGACAGCGAGGTTCGGAGTCGATTCAGACAGGGCTTGGGTTCGTGATCGTCTACATTAACATTATCACTGCTGCTGGACTGTCTGAATTTGCATTCCTAAACTACCCCCACCCCTGTTTAACAAGATACTGCACTCTCACAGGCAATGGCGTGCTTCGTACTTCTGTGATGAAACGTCACAGGGCTGTTTGGGGACATGTCTGGGTTTGAATGAACCTTTCAATACAAAAAGGACAGTTTTCTTTAACTGCTCGCTGCCCAGTCACTCTATTACTAAGCTCTGCTATTCTCCAGTCTGCACTTGCAGAAAAAGCCTCTGGGACTCCCTTAGCCAGTTTCACACAGGGGAGGTTGTCAGTACAGCACATATGATTCTGCAGTTTCTTATCAAGCAGAAGGGAGTGGTTGTGTACAAATAGGTTCTATGTGCACAGTTTGACGCTTTTAAAAAGGCATGTGCTGTGAAGCCTAATCATTGTCTCTGTGGGCTGAAGGGCTGGTTTGTATGTTTTACATCAACTTTTCAAAGCCAGGGTTTCAAGTCTCTGTATGAAAGTGGCTGTATGCTCCCAGTTTGTAGTTGTGAAGCCTGCCTGACTTTGCTCGTCTTTGTGTGAAACACCCCCAGATTCTCTCAAAGGACGTGATCAATGATCCCTGTTGAAAAGCAGCAGCTTGCTTAGACTCATTGCACAGTTAATTAAATAAAGCACTCATGCCCAGTCACATGGCTGCATCTGTACACCTGCAATGTAGTGTTTAAAAGCAGCAGAAATATAAAAAGCACAAAGATGCTCTCATTGCTATTCGTGTATTTACACACATTAAATGTGGTTGTCATGTTGTAAATTATTATTTGTTTATTTAGCAGACGCCTTTATCCAAGGCGACTTAGAGACTAGGGTGTGTGAACTATGCATCAGCTGCAGAGTCACTTACAACTACGTCTCACCCGAAAGGCGGAGCACAAGGAGGTTAAGTGACTTGCTCAGGGTCACACAATGAGTCACAAATTATAAAAGGACAGTGGTAGCTATATTTCAAGTACCCAGGCAGGCTGTTTTTTGTATTTTATTTATAATAATTAAGCCACATGCCATCAGCTATGGAACACGTATTGTCAGCTGTCATGGAACGGTGTTAGCGCGAGTCAGCTGACTGACAACTTCGAACTATCACGTAGAGTCGCAGCTTGACTGCATACAGCACTCTGCAAAACAAGCAACAGCAACTCTGAGTAAACTTGTAACGAAACACGAATGCAATGTTGCAGTGGGTAGCGTCGTTTCTATGCTAGAATCTGCGAACTCTGTACAGTCACAAACACCAGGACAGGCGCACACCCTGTTTAACGCAGCCTTACGGACAGTGCATGCAGTAACTAGTAAGAGAAAGAAAAAGTAGAGACGTACCTGCTAAAATAGCCTTGCCAGGGTGAGTTAGCTTAGTTTTTCCAGCCGGGGCAGCAGCTGCAAGGCAGTGAGGTCTGTGAAACGGGCTTGCACATGTTTGAGGGCCAGACATGGTTTCAAAAATAGATTTACACAACTAGCTAACTAAACCGAATCGTGTTTTTTTTTTTTTTTTTAAAGAAGACTGCTTTCCGGTTACGATGTAATGGAGATACGCTATAACTTCAGCTGCAAAAAAAATATATATTTCAAAAGGTACTAACTAAAAGACATAGTTAATTATCGGTGTTTTCTCTGCATTTGAGCGGTGCCCTCCTGTGAAGCGTTGTTTTTGTGCCCAGGAGGACGGTATGGTGATCACACAGACCCTGGACTGCGTTACTCATTCCTTAGGCTCCGTCCCTGTTGGGGCGGGGCTTCGTTACGTCGCGTCGCCGCTACAACAGCTCTCCTGCAGCGCAGGCGCATTTATGTGGAACCGAACGGATTTCACGAATGTAAATAAGTTTTAAGATTGGCTGCTTTTTGACAGTTTGTTTGTCCATTGACTAAGCATCGAATACATGTATAACAATAATTAAGTACCGCTAGTTACAATAAGAAAGAACCACACAGAAGGCAATCACTCTTGCACAAACTGGGTGCACTACGCTTGTTTGACTAGAAGGGTTTGTTCATGTTTGTCCATGGTCTGTTTGCGTAACACAGAATTCCGTACAACATTGCAACGTCAGCGAGTCCAGAGAGAAAGCAAATGAAGAGAACTGCCAGTCAACCACAGCGTTCCACCCGCATCGATTATCTTCCAAAGAATCAGCGCTGCTGCCAGTCAACCACAGCGTTCCACCCGCATCGATTATCTTCCAAAGAATCAGCGCTGCTGCCAGTCAACCACAGCGTTCCACCCGCATCGATTATCTTCCAAAGAATCAGCGCTGCTGCCAGTCAACCACAGCGTTCCACCCGCATCGATTATCTTCCAAAGAATCAGCGCTGCTGCCAGTCAACCACAGCGTTCCACCCGCATCGATTATCTTCCAAAGAATCAGCGCTGCTGCCAGTCAACCACAGCGTTCCACCCGCATCGATTATCTTCCAAAGAATCAGCGCTGCTGCCAGTCAACCACAGCGTTCCACCCGCATCGATTATCTTCCAAAGAATCAGCGCTGCTGCCAGTCAACCACAGCGTTCCACCCGCATCGATTATCTTCCAAAGAATCAGCGCTGCTGCCAGTCAACCACAGCGTTCCACCCGCATCGATTATCTTCCAAAGAATCAGCGCTGCTGCCAGTCAACCACAGCGTTCCACCCGCATCGATTATCTTCCAAAGAATCAGCGCTGCTGGCTAACGAGTTTACACCCATTTATTTTTTAAGGGTATACAGGTTTAGATATTTTCCAATCAAGCACCGTTTGAAAAACCAGACAGGGAAGGATAACTGGCCAAGCCGCTTCTTGATAGGCCATGAACCAAAGAAACTTTATATCTGATTCAATGAAGTGGTTTGAGCGACTTCCCCGGTACTCAAGCGTGCATGATCTGTGCCGGTGGAGCGGAGAGCCAAACTAATCCAGGATTTGACATGGTGTGACGTGTGAAAGCGTTATAGAATTGAATACAAACATGTTGAAGTTCATCTCCATCTCTTTGAGTTGGTTGGCAGGCATGTGTTACTCAAATTATCAAGACAAAAATAATTTACTCAATCACTCCAGGGGGCTACGTTACAATTACAATTTATTTATTTTTAATATACATTTTTGCTGTGGCTATGACTCAATTTTTGACTATTTTGCACAATGTTGTTTCTTCATCTCCTGAACAACAGAAGCCATCTACTGTTTATTACATATTGACAATGGTTTTGAAATAGCCCATTGGTTCCCCCTCATGGTCAAGTACAGTTCCTTTCAGCGAGTCCTAACAGTACCTGGCAAACGACTGTAGATGCCAACAAGATATAGATAGATATCCCACAACATTACTAACAAAATAACAAATGCAATTTTGTATTTAAAAATGAAAAGCACAAGAGAACCGGAACAGCATGTGTAAACTTTATTTATCTTCTGAAGGCATGACGTGTGTCGGGAGGAAGGGAAAGATTAACAGCGCACGTCACTCCCCCAAACCATTTCTCTCTTGAAAACGTCTGTACAATTTGTGCAATGTGGGACATGAAACACGGACAGACAAAGCAGCAAAGTTCCCTCGAGCACCGTGCAGGACGGTATCCCTTCAACAAACCTGGCAATGCAGGGGCGGACGCCCAGGACATTCTCACTGTTGCTGCTCGGGTTTAAAAAAAAAAAAAAAAATACATCACAGACTCATGTTCCGGCAAGCAGACGTGCTGAAGAATAAACATATTATTTCTTTTTTTTTGTGTTTCTTTTTTTCTAAAAAAATTGTTACACTTAGATCTACAACTATACACTACAGACAATACATATTGGGTTTCCATTATATTGGACTTACATTAAGTCAGGAACAGCACAAGATTCATTACCATAAATTATACATTTAGTTTCAGTACATTCAAATGATTATAGTATTATTGAAAAAAGTGGCACGCTTCACATACCCACTCCACTCCCCAATGGCATTCTTCAATAGCTTCTGAAATGGCCAAACCCTCTTTATTCATGAACAATACACTGGAAAGGGGTTTTGTTTTTATATACTTGACTACAATCAGAAATTGAAATTGTTGGCATTTTCTTTTAAATTCATTCATATTTGCATAACCTAACCTCTCTCTAATTATATATATATATATATATATATATATATATATATATATATATATATATATATATATATATATATATATATATATCTATATATATCTATATCTATATCTATATCCTTTGTTCTAAATTCTGTATCACTAGTTATTTTTAATAGCATGGTTAAAGCGTTCACTAAATCCATTGATCTAATTTCAATAAAAACAGCAACAGCTCGAGGTGTAATGGGAGTTTAACCTTGGTAACACTCAAGAACACGGTACCTTTTACATTTTATATTTTACCCACTGTCATCGGCAAATACCCATTTTGAGATTGCATTCTCTGTTGTGGGGGGCTCCACTTGTCAAGATAAACTATCCACATATTTCTAACTTGCATCAGTTTTTGAATCCCCCCACCTACCCCCCCAAAACCATTTACTTTTAATTTGTACTCCGACAGAAACCATGTTACTTTAGTGTGATCTTCATAAAAAGGAGATACATTAAAACAGCGTAACAAGACAGCTAAAACAAGACACGACACATTTCTAAAACTTTAAACCCTTTTAAAGTTTGACAGATTTCACTCCAGTGCTGCATCCACATTCTCTGAATCGTCAGTGCGTTGGATTGATCACACCTGCAAAGGAATATGCATATGGACCTTATCCTCCCTATTCAAATCAATCCTTAACTGAGAACCTGCAGTACTTGAACGTCCTGCTGAACCCTCCCTTCCACAGTTTCAATATCAGTGCTGTCATTCAGACTTGAAATACATGGATAAAAAACAAAAACAAAACAAAGCTGCACTTTTAAAAGTTGAAACGGAACAGTAATATACTCTTAATAACAATGATAATAATAAATATTGACAGTAACAGGCTGTCCTGAAGAGGTCTTCATGCTGCGCAGGGATGGTGTTCAGCCTAAAAGTAAAAACTGGGCCTCCAAGTCATACAGAGACAGAGGAGACAGGGGTGTTAGGATGGTATAGCCGAGAGACCCGACGCAGAGAAAGCAGTAGTTTACATATTGTATCCATAGGCGGACTGGGAGGCAAAGCCAGGAGCAGTGTATCCATATGCTGGATATCCTGCCTGAGGGGGGACCGGACTGGAACCTGCAGTCAACATCAGCTGCTGACCTGGAGTAGAAAATAAATAAATAAATAAATAAATAAATACCATTTGCAACGAAAATGTGCTTTTATATTTTTCTTCATAGAAAACAATGAACAGGCAGTTTATAGGTTAGTTTATAATTTCATTGGATTAAAGAAATGAAAAAAAAAAATTATATTACCGGCAAAGTCTTAGGCCTGAAGTGTGAATATATGCAAGAGTCAACACAAAGTGCAGTACATGTCATGCAAATGTGCATGTCACAAGTTTTGCTTTTGAGAACTTTAGCTATTTACACTATCAGAATACAAGAGAAAATTAAATGAGCATTTCTGTGAATGCATTTCCCTGTACCCTGTGATTCTACTAAAGAGCAGTAATTTAGGGTAACATACCAAACACTATTGGAGTTGGTTCTGCAACTTCCTCCTCTGTCTTTCGCAGGCTTTCAGAGTCCTCTAGTTTATCAACCTGGGAATGAACAACATGGACAGGTTTTACAGGAAGGTAAGCGAACACATGCAGTAGAGAACAGATAGTTTAAAGAAGGCAGTGTGACAAGGGATCAAACAGCTGTCATCATGCCAATTTACTTCAGTATATACACCACCCCCCATCAAATAAAGCACGCATTCTAATATAATCCTTCACCATTATATCAAGTCTCAAAGCTTTCCAGATCTCAGCATCGTGTTTGAGTTATTATTTTACTCTTCTCTGTACTTGTTACACAGATATACTGAATCCTTACCACTGGGGCTGTTTGGAATTATTTGGCCTCTCCACTTTTATTCCAATCACAACAAACAAAAGGTTCCAGCGAACATTTCCAAGAGCAAGTTACATGCAATTATTTAGTGATTACATGACATTCAAAAAAAGTTCAGATGACATCTGCGTGAAACTGGGGAATTTTGAACTTTGTCCACATATGGACAGTCTACATCTTTTGATTTTGCATGTAAGAAACCAACAGTCCATGCCAAAATGCTGCAAAACAGTATGCACCCAACAATACAAGCTGCATGGCAAAACACAAAACCTGCTCAAATGGATTAGCAGCTCGAGACAGCAGTTCAGGCATACTGTGAGATATAAAGACCCAGCACTATTGAGAACCAAGTAACTCTACAGCAAGAGAGCTTTACAGACAACCACTCCGAAATCAAGGTTTCAGTGTGTGATATACTGCAGTGAGTAACGAGAACATGTCCTGTTGGGTGGATTTTGTACGACTATGACAGGTCTTTAACTGTCCTACACCTCTAGCCACTTACTGCACCACTACCAAGGCAATGCAATCTAGTTAGCTTTCTAGTACAATTATGCAACTGGACTTCCCAGTATCCATTAAAATAGAATTTGAGCGGTGAACAATAATGCTGTATATAAAAGCACATCTTGTAGAGAGATGTATTGCAGTGGTGTTATTAAAACACACACACAAAAAAATATATAACTAACAAAAACAGCTATACTTAAAATTAGCGTACACAGAGATGAACTAGATCACAAAAAGAAAACAGATTCAATATACTACACTGGCAAGTGCCTGGTGTGCCAAAAACACTAGGGAGGGAAAAGCATGAAGGTATCCAAGCAATGATTTATTTCAGCTGTGTTAACGCAAATAATGTATTGCTTTTGAATAAAAGTGCTGAACTTAAGATAAAAGATGCAAGGTTTCTGATGTATTAGGGAGTCACTATTCAACTGTAAAATATAAAAATACCATTCAATTGCAATCTTTTTGATAAAAATGCAACTTATGCAACCATCCAAATTCATTTCTTGTGGTCAGCTGGGGATTTATTTAGTATATTTACAAAATCACTATTGCTCTAGGATGCAGTCTATTACACTACAGTATTTAAAATAAATACAAATAAAATAAAATAAACAAAACCAAACCATAGCGTAATGGCCTCCTTGTGCGGTTATTCACGTTACCTAGGTGCCAAGCCAGCTACAATTAGACAGCGAGGTATGTTAGACGCAATACTGGGTTAGGCATTCTCTCTATCGCACTGGCTACTGCTAGGTTCCTACATCAGAAACCTAGGTCTATGTTAAAACAGAAAGAGATTATAAAATTTAAAAAAGGCAGAGACCGTCACCTTCTCAGCAATCTCATCAACCTGCAAGAAAATTCACAGTTGAGACTTCACATCTTGATTCAAAAGCAACAGGATTGCTCTTTGCAGATTAAAAAGACAGAGGAGGTGCTTTATGCAGTGAAGCTTTCAGAAGAGTTTTTGATATGCTAGCAAAGGGGGTGCTTCAGGCGCTTCTGTGGGGTTTGACTGGGGGGGGGGGGTGCTTCTATCCCTTGGGTTATGATCAAACTAATTCTTCCTGATTCATGCGTTCATATAAAATAAAAGCTACTGATCAACTGTATCCAAAATTAAAAGAAATACAAAAAAGATCTAGTCTTTGGCTGAACCGTTTCTCGATTTAAAACGTTTGTCTAAACATGCATTCAACACACCCCAACATTTGTCATAATACTTAACTTGGTCGATATTCTTTTAAAAGTTTTTGTCCCTGATCTCCTGCAAAAAAATCTCAACCTGCTTCATACTGTTTACATATTCCTGCTCTCTCTATATAGAAAAAAATACTAACAAAAAAGAAAAAAAAAAAAAAGTTAACTTGTAGGGAAGTGTTGTCTTTTTCCATCACTTACTTTAGTAAGGTATTCCCTCATTACTTGGATGAAGTAAGGCATTGCAAAATCCATGATGTTATGCCTCCAAGCCAGCTCCAGGACCACATCAGGGTGCAGCAGATCGTAGGATGTGAAGAGACAGGAAGCGAAGCACTCCCGTTTACCTTCCTCCAGGAACCACTGCAGCAGATTCTCCGCCAGCTCCGTGTCCTTGGACTCGGCTGCATACTGCATGGCATCCTGAAACAGCAACATTGTAACAACAAAAACATCACCAGAAATGTATGGCAAACTGCAGAACGTTCTGCACAAACACATTTCCTTTCCAGAAATACGCTCATCCTGCCCAGAAATAATATGGCACCCGTGGATATGTATGCAGTCGCTCTCTGGGGGACGTCAGAAATGATATGTCCATCCCCTTATGCAACCAGCCCTTAGTAAGAAAAACAAACAAACAAAAAAAAAAGCCTCAACGAGGTGTGGGCTGCACATGGAAGGACTTGCTCACCTTGTAGAGACGATCTTTCTTGCAAAGCTCCACGCTCTGTTTCCAGCGGTTGTTACCCTTGTACAGGAAAGCAGCGATGCGTCGGAATTCAATCAGTTCATGCTTCTCTAGTCTCTGGGCAAGGCTGATGTTGTCAAAGTTATCATAAGCATCGATGGATGCTCTCAGGCCCTGTGAAAACAACGTATGAAAAGCCAACACGAATTGCTCTGTACAACCTCAGGTCAGAGTTCAGAGCTGAGCAATCAGTTGTGTGGCTACATCTCGGCCTCTAGTGGGCACCGTCGGTAGTACAGCATAGCGTACCAGAAGCTGAAAGACTTTACAGCAGTCAGCAGTCACTGGTAAAACGCAGCACTGCTTTCACCTCTATAACTTCTGTACAGGAATTAAAAAGGATGCTTACCTCAGGCTTAAAACACACCCACACACAACTATACCCCGTGATACTCCATATCACAATACCCCAGTTCTATCTCACATAAATCAGAAAAACAAAAAGCCTAGGTTGCAAATGTAGCACTCTTTCAGCTCTTCAATGATAGAACACCTGCCCAGTTTACACCTTGAATTGCATGCCATACCTGGTAATCTTCCTCTTCAGTAAGCAGGTTATTTAAAGATTCGTTTACACCTTTGTTGTTGTGATTCTGCACCGAGCGTAGGTAAGGCTTAACAAGCTGCAACTGGTTCATCTGGGGGAAGTCAAGCAAATTAAAACGTGAAATTATTACAGAAAGAAAACAGCTAACTCACACAAGATCAATGCAAAAAAAAAAACAAAAAAAAAAACCTGAATATCCATCCTGCTTTGAAGGCCTATTAACTGGGGACCTCAATAATTTTGTCTTCACCTCACCCAATCATATAAATTGAGTTTATTTTAACGTAAAGGGTAGTTAACAGTTGAACAATCTATTATGCATCAACACTTCTGCTGTGGGCACTAAACCAAAATGTTAAGCTTCCTGACTGCGCCCACTTTTGCGCTCTAAAATATTAGCTATAAGCTGCTAACAATCACCCACACATCCAAACAAGGGCATTCTGTCTATGTTAGATACAGAGCATCTTACCTTTGCAAAGAAACTAACTGCCCTGGTGTGGTCAAGTCGAGGAGACAGCACCACCAGAAGGTCATTGATCAGCAGGGGTTTGTAATCCAAATAGAACTGCAGGGCTTTGTAATAAAGCTCCACATTCGCCACCTGTTCAAAGCATTCAAAATAAATAAATAAATAAATAAATAAAATGAATGAATGAATTCAACACTTACCCACCCACGTGTCGTACAAGTTCAGCGGAGATCATTACATTAATATGTAGCAATCTTAGCACTGTGCACTATGACATGTGCTGCAGGTCTTACAGCAACAAACATACCCTTCTGTCAGACTCAAATGACGACATTTAAGCAGCATACTCTGGAACATAAACTGGTCTGTTACATTCCAGCTCAACCACAGTGGAGCCAAACTGCAGACCAACACCGAGCTCATCGGAGAAAACAGAAATAATAAAATACTAAACACACAAAGAAATGCAATGACCTTAGCGATGATGTCTTTGAACTGCCCTTCCTTCCAAGCATCAGAGGGGTGATTCATCATGGTTATTATTGCATTATCATACTCTTCATATTTATCATAGAGGAAGACCAGCTCTGCCCACAGGTGTGCCTGTTCTGCAGCACGGAGGACCTACAGGAGGAGAGAGGACATCTGTTTATTTGCAATGCATTTATTTCAAGCTAGTTTAGCCCTTTACAATGCTATTCACGGCTTGCTTTTTTTTTTTTTTTTGTTAGAGGGAAATATAGGATTTTCTTACTGCATGTAACTCTGTTACATTTAACACAATTTAAAAAAAAAACTCCCAGGGTCCAGTATTTATATCGGGATGATATCTGTTTACTTAAAAAACTATTATAGTGCAGTTCCTCAAAAGTGATAACTACCAAAACAGAGTACAGGCATAAAACTTCAGAATTCCCATGTAAATAACGTAATTAATGAACCACTTTCACAGCAAGTCACTCCGGATTCTTTTTTTGTTTTTTTCCTAACCTTCGGAATATTGACTCTGGACCAGAAGAGTTCCAGGTGCTCCCTCATCTTCTGTGGTTTGAATTTGGAGTACAGGATGGCCAGCTCTGTGAACATTCCCATGTGCGCCCGCTCCAGACCCAGCGCTGCCTCCAGCAAGGCAATCAGCTCCTCGAAGTAGCCACGGTCCTGATTGAAACACACACACACCTTTTACACAACGCAAGCGTGGCTGGCTCATACACCTCCCAAACACTGGATCGTTTCTTTTCTTATAAAGCTTAAAAAAGAAGAGCAGATCTAAAGCATGATCATTCAAATCTCATTGAAATGACCCTCAAAACTGCATGCATGATAGACACATTGTACAATGAGGCACCAAACACTATAATCTGGCCAAGCACAAATTAGAATAGATTTAAATCAGGCCTAATAATGGCGGCTTCTGTATTTAAAGTTATTGTTAATGAAGCCCAGCTCATTGTTTCTTTGTACTTCATTATTTGAGAACAAATCTAAAATGTGATTACAGAGCCCATTCTGAAACTGCTTTCTAGATATCTCATTCTTCCTTTTACCTGATAGTAACTTATCAATTCCTCCAGCTCATCAGCGTGGATGACAATGTGCAAGCCGCAGATCTGTGCCAAGCGGAACTCCGTCCCATCGACGCAGGCAAAGCAAACCTGCAGGGAACAGGAGGAGACGAGCATTACGATTAAAAAAAACCCAAAAAAACCCCAGCAAAACTGAGGATGAATTTCTATTTCACATATACAAGACAAATTGTAATAATGAAATAAATAGTCCTGTTACTTTCTAAAAGGAGTGTATGCCAATTAAAACATGCACAATCAGCAGATGTATTTGCACATCAAGCCTGACCTCCTTCCAGGTCCTGGTGCTGCTGGCCTTGCGGGCGCTGTCCACTGCAGCCTGGTATTCTCCCAGGTGTACCAGCGTGGAGGCCAGGCGGGCAAAGTTAGAGACATTGTTGTAAAGCAACTTGGCTGCGTCGTACATCCCATCATCGTAACAGCGATCGCCAACCTGAATAGCGAGAGAAACACCTCTACTGATATACAATGTGCCTCAATGTGAAACAAAAACAAAAAAAAAGTTCATAACACTTTTCACCACAAGGTGGCAGCGGTGGACATTCATTCAGTTTGCAGTTCGTTTTGCACATGCGTGTTCACTAGTCAGGTGGCATGATATAAAATCATTTGGTTTAACAATTGTTTTTATTTATCTTTACACAAAAACGCTCACACAACTTACTTGCTGGATGTGAGCATTGTTTGGCCCGCTAACAAATTCCTCTAGTTCTGAGAGACGGTTCGTTTTTGCTAAAGCAAAGATCAGTTCTGTTTCCACGTACGACTCTCTAGCTTTCTTTCGGGCCATCTGCAGGAATTTAACCAGGTCCTCCCAGTTGCCTGCAATTCAGAGACACAAATGTAAAAAGACATGTACAAAACAAAAACACACACATTCTTATTTGCCAATTCAGTAGATTATGTTTTTTTAAATTATATAACCAAAAGAATTCTCCACCGCCTACTCTATAAAACAAAACCTTTTATAGTTTACAATTTTGTGGAGTCTTCACTCGTGGTCAAATAATTACTGTCCAATATAATTGTAACACTTCCAATTCTGATCTGATTCATTGAGCAGAATTAAAAATGCTAACCTAAAGGATCCATTCTTAGCTGTCTGCAGCTGTAAGAAGCATTTGTGCAAACTGAACTTTAATGCCTAGCATTTAAAAAAAGGAAAACAATGGTTAAATTATGCTTTTCAAACTGAAGAAAAAATGCCTAAGCATGAGGTGTAATTAAAGTTTCAAGTGCTTGTTTTAAACCCTGTGCCTCACTGTTTTTGCTGGCTGCTTGGACTACTTCCATGTATGCAGAGGGATCATCAGCTTTTATGTAGGAGTCAATGGCTTCCTTGACCAGGTCTTTCTGCAGCTGTGCCCTGGCCAGCTGGCTCCACACTGCTGGCTCATTACAGCGCTCTGCAAACTCATAGGCACGGTCCAGATTCCCAATGTGCTCTATTAAGACCTGCACAACAACAGAATAAGAAGATGCATTTTAAGTTATGCTAGTAAAAGCTTTTTTTTTTTTTTTTTTAAATAGAGCAGGCATTACTGCCATTCTAATTCCACTGCATATACAATACTTCAGTGTACAGCTTACTTTAAAATTATCACATAACTTTTTGTTCTTTTTTCAACAGAATTGCTTAGACAACGACTTGCAATATTCCAGAATAGTGACAACAGTGACTATCGTGATACACTGTTGGTGTCATTTCTATTCATTGATCTGGTCTCGTATACTTTACCTGGATAGCGGAAGTGTTCACATCAAACTTTCTGAAGATGGCAAATGCCTCCTCAAACAGCTCATTGCTGATTGCGATGTTTGCAATATCGGGCGCATCGTAGTTATCCAGACGGTTTATATACTCCATAACCCGGGTGCGGTCAGCTTTAATGGCAGTCAGGATCAGCAGGTTCTGCAGGTTTCTATTTACGGACAACAACAAACAAAATATTAAAATCATCCGTAACTTTAAAACACTCAGGATATACAGAAGTACTAACCAGAGACGTATCAAAATCTCAGACAAAAGAAGGATTCGCGTCAAAAACAGAAGGCAAAGACTTTAACAAGGCTCCCCATTTCATTTTACCAGTGTGAAAGAAATGGAAAAGATTTTCGTATATAATTCAGTTTGAAAAGGCAGACTCACTACTGAGGTTTAGTCATCTTTGACATGCTGGGCAATAGCAGTTGATAAAAAGCGGATCAGGTATTACAATCTCTCTATGCTGCGGTCTCGGAATTGATGCTTCACAGCAGTTTGATAAAGTCTGTTTCAGTCTCGCACCTGTGCTCACTGAAGACAGAGTTATCCAGAACGATCTTCTCCAGCAGCTCAATCAGCTCATTGGGAAGGTCGGCCGTCATGAAAGCTTTCACAGAGACAGACACCTCCTCTGGGTCCTGTGTCTCCGACAGCGCTGTCTGCACAACCTTAAAAAAACAAAAAAAAACACACCAACACAATACCACCTATGTTGTATCATGGCTAGAAAAACTGTTTTCTAGATAGCGTCAATATTTCGATGATCATCTTTTCATTGACATCAGAATTTGAGGCTGGAAACAGGTTTATTATACATACAAGGAATTGAGAAAGCCTTTCTGTGACCCACAACCAGAGAATAGTGAAATAAAACTGAATGTCAAAACAGATCAATACCAATTAACAGAAGTCATGAATAATGTTACTGCAGCCACTGTTTGTAGAGTTACCTGGTCAATCAGCGGACGACGGAATGGGTTGTTCTCTTCAAGAACATTTGCCCAGAGTTCTGGGTCCTTCCTGCGCACAAGGTAGCGAGCCTCACTCTTGAATAGAGAGTTCTCATTGCAAACCTAGGGGGAAAATCTTTCATTAGTGATGAGTCGACTGAATTTAAGTTTCTATAGTTTAATACAAAGCGCGCAAGTAATGGTTTGGTAAATATTTTCACAGTTTTTACAGTTATAAAAATGAAGCTCTTTAGACTGGAGTAAGATATGACCCTTCATTCAACACGTTTCTTCATAAGAAGAACCTAAAAAGATCGAGCATAAACAGGTCCGGTATAGACTATACCAGTCAGATCTGAGAGATTACTAGACAAGGAAGAATCCCTTCACCTTGATGAGTTCCAGATCACACTCCCCTCTTTCGTAGGCTACACAGGCGAGGTGCGGGTCCCTCTTTTCACAGTACTTCCCGACCACGCAGCTGTCGTAGAAAGTGTTCTCGCGCAGGAAGCGCTCGGGGTTGTTGTTGCTGTCGATGTAGATTTTGGCGAGCGCATTGTGGGTGGCAGGCTCTTCACAGGCTTCATGGATTCTCGATTCCAGCCACGGAAGCAGCAGCTTCAGCCTAGAAAGATAATCACGAGACTGTGGACAACGTATCAGGTGTAACCCTTCCAACAGGCATGCACTCCATATAAAAATGGAAAAAATGTTTTTTCCTTCAATATATTTGAATTCATGAAAGGGTTAAGAATATCGTGTGCTGTACACTGATGCCCGTCGGTGAAGCACTGGACTAACATCAGAAGTGTTCGCCGCAAGTACATTCTGCTTTGGTTTTTAATACCAGGGAACAATGTTACAGGCTTCAACCCTGCAGCACTACTTACCTGTTTCTTTTCTCCACTTCAGCGACCAGCTCATCAGTTGAGAACTGTCCCCTCACCACCATGATCAAGTTTTTAATCACATCTTCAGCGCAATCCACATCAAGCAGGCCTCCGATGACCACTGGAAGACGGCTAGGGTTAACCTAAATACAAAGCAATTTTATTGAGCAAATCATATTAAAATCAGCTTCTATTCTGTCTAGCAGCGAGCAAATATACCAGGCTACTACTGACTTCAAAAGCAATGGTCAGTATTTTAACTGCAAACAGGTGTATTTTTATTGTTCTAAATCAACTATGATAAATAAGTATCCACCCCCACCCAAATTTCAAGATGTCCCTGCCTTTAAAGTCGTATAGTTCTGCTGCTGCAGCAAGATCAAACTGCTTACCTTCTGCACGTAGATTTCAATGTATTTCTGTAGACTGTTGCGGTACAAGTAGAGAACCAGGTCGTGAACGAAGTCAAACCGATCACACACAATGATTAGAGGAAGCTGGTCAGTTAACTTGGCTTCCTGCAACAGAGATGGACAAATATTAACAAACAGCCAAATTGCTTCATTAAAGCTACAAAACTGTTACCCAAACACACTACACACAAAAAAAAAAACTTTTTTTTTTAAATCTATGAAAAAAATATATATTTCTCAGGCAAAGGCATGACCAAATAGCTGAATGTTCCCACGATCCACACCACTTGATTTGGGCAAGTATTCAAAAAAGATCTGCTGATCTCCAAGAACAATAAATGCACCCAACAAGTAAGAGACTTGTGCAGATGTCTTCTGAGCCATTATTTGAGGGCAGATTATTAAAAAAAAAAAAAAAACAATAGGAATTTCTTATAAAAGCCCCTTTAGGACGCTGAGCAAAATATAAATGGTCAACATGGAAACAGAAGAGAAACCAATAAGCTACCTTAAGGAAGTTCTTGACACGGTCCGGGTCGTAACAGTTGCTTTCCCGGCAGATCCGCTCCACCTCTTTGATCTGGCCCGTTTTGCAGGCTGCTTGAATGTATTTGAAATGCACATCCGGGTCCTGGCTGAAGTTTACAATGGAGCCCAGGAAATAGAACAGTCCTGCAACAAGAGAATTGGGCAGGAGTTTACTTTAGACACATGTCAGGTCGTCGTCTTCATCACCATCATTATTTTAAGCCAATTACTAATAGTTTTCTTTATATTTCTACTGTTTTTACTCTACGCTCCTCAAGGAACCTGTGAAGTAATGTCGGCTTCAACCTTCTTTGTATGAGGTCTCCAGATGAAGCAACTTCCTTCTTAAGCTATTACTAAAATACAAAAGGCTCTTGACGCCCTGTGATTTGTCGCACCACAAATGGTCCCTATGACCTACCTTCATAGCTCTTAAAGGACTCAAACAGTTCCACCAGGGCTTGCGTCCCAAGCTGCTCGTGGTACTTGGATGCCACCTGTACACACAGCTGCAGGTTTTGGCGGATGTTCGCAGACAGCATGGCTCGCAGGCATTCTACAGAGTCTTCCACCGACAGAGCACCAAAGAAGTTCACCAGCCACTGAAAATTAAAAGCACCGTTCATTAGACATGCATTTTCAACACAATTGGTTCAGGATTTTTTTTTTTTTTTTTGAGTGACCAATTTTTTTATTTATTTTCTCACCCCCCAATTTGTCCAAAGCGGCAGCGCTTTAACTGGATGAGCCCCTCGGGGACCCGCTATTGGTTCAGGATTTCAGTGTTTAATTGTATTTATTTTGGCTGTGGCTTGAATGGAAGTCTGCGGAAGCAGGTGAAAGTTCTTACCTCCGGGTTCAGGAGATGGGTGTGAACGACGGCACGTTTAATATCATACAGGTCCGTGTAGTGCTCCAGGGCTCGCTGCAGCAGGCCTGCCTTCTCACAGAGCTGTGCAATGTGGGCACGGTCATAGTGTGTAAACATCTGGTTTCCAAGAATGGCGTCGGCTACCTGTGGAACCCAAAGTTAAAATGAAAAAAAATCTGGCTTTAATCCAAGGCTCACAGGGGCTTTCCAAATTCCAAAACAATCTTTTCAGCCACCCAAGAATTCAGCCGAGTACAAACATGAGTGGTATACGTGTGATGGGGGCACATTTTGCTGCACCTCCTCCCCCTCCCTCCCTATGAAGACATCGTAAAAGCAGCTCTTTACAAAGCTTATTGGACCCTCCGGCTGCAATAGCGAAGGACCTCAAAACAATCAAATTATAGCACCCTAAAACAAAAAAAAACACAGACTTATACTGCAGATAAATACTGCTGTAGTGTATTGATTTCCAATGACCCTGGTGCACATGTGCCTAGATTTGAATGCAGGGACAGACTGGCATTAGTTTACCTACCTGTGGCGCATGTACAAGATTCATTTCCAGAAGTCGAGTCTGCAGATGTCCTTCAGCGGGACGGTTATTCTTCAGAGCATCCAATAGGAATGAGGTGCACTGCTGAACCAGGTTGTTCTCCATGAACACATCCACAATCTGAAAGAACAAAAAGAAGGAATGCGTTCAGGTTACCGAAAACACATCTCGTATTCAATGCTTACAAATATATTATTAACGCTTTTTCAAATCATTTATATTTGAAGTTTCCTCTTATTTGCCCATCCAATCATTTTAAAATGATAAAAATAAATGTCAATATGTGTGGTTGAACATGCTACATAACCAAGCTTTCAATAGAATAAAACATGAAATCCACATTCATAGGTTAACCACAAAAACAGTGAACACTGATGTCCCTTTAAAGGAAGGAGAACAGCATGCGTCAGCAGATATTTCACATTGCTCGCCCATCTGTAATAACAGCTTCAACGCCCCCCCCGCTTGTCACGCAGCTGCTTTTAATCCTTACCTGGTTGATGTTGGCTAAAGGCTCCTCGTCCTGGACCAGCATCTGAGAGAACTGCAGTCCCTGGTCAGGGCTCACCCGCATCACGTTTCTCAGCAGGAAAACCCAGTCTGGTGTGTAGCCAACCTGCAACCAAGGGACAATAACCCTGTTCAGAAACAGGGATTCCAACATGCGGCTACAAGTTAGGAAAGTTCTTTAGAACTTCCAAGCTTCAGGACACAGAACATGGATCTGGCACTTATTCTAGCAGTCTGATACACGCAAATCATCAAGATAAGCTTGTGGAATCTGAATGCTAAAACCATTTTTTCTTTTATCTCGCATTTGTTAATACTGCCCACACAGGACCACGATGGTAACAAGCTGTGCCGCACACAGTTCTACACGGATGAAAATATGAAGAAAAACAAACAAAATCAGAACTAAGCCTTCCAGAGACAGCTGTAATAAATCAAATAAAAAAACTGAATGCAGCTTGGGCATGATCAAGAGTTTGTTGTATTTTACAGAAAGCACAAAACACTGACCTTTTTAGCATAGAGCACAATTTTCTGAAACTGTCCAGTTTCTGCAAAACACTGAATAACCTTGCTGGGCACATTGGCACGCAAGTAGACACTGAGAGCCAGGGTTGGGTCAGCAGTCTTTACCAGGTCGCCCAGCTCTTCTGAACACTCCAGCTAATAAAAACAAGAGATACATTAAAATAAACAGATCATACTGCTAATGTGTTTATATTGCAATGAACAATCAATTTAAAATACTACTTTCAGCACTGTGTAAAAAAAGATACAAAACCAGATCAACTCAATAGCATTGGATTTTGTTACATACTAAATTTCTGTACTTGGATGGAAATTATATATTTTTTATAATCTACACATTTAGTTTACAAAGGGTTATTAAAACTAATATGACACTTGGAAGGAAAAAAAAAGATAATTCTACATAAGTCATCCTCTATACAAGTTCTAAACAAAAGACAGGTTACAAGCAAGCAATTAAATAGTTTTGTTTTGTTTTTTTAACCTTATCCTCCTTCAGCCACTTTTCTAAAAGCTGCTTCCGGCCCTGCCCCAGAACGGGTCGGCACAGTTCAAGCGACTCAAACTTATTCAGCTGCCCTTGATCCAGCAGGATGCCGAAGTACTGCAGCAGAGGAGAGGCCTGGCCTGGCTGTGCCGGGACACCCTGGAATTTCCGGATGGTATCGGCAGTACGCAGTATTCCCTGATGGAAACCAAAAAGCCAGCGTGAGACAGTGTGACTGGAATAGGCTCTGCCTAACCCGTGGAAAGCTTGGCACGCAGCTCCCGGTATTATAAAGCTGGTAAAGTTTCAGTCCTGCAGTAAGTTACAAGCAAGCTTTATTCAGAATCCCCATTCAATAACAACTAGTAAGTGATTTATCCAAAGCCAACACCTTCATTGACTGGGAAATAAAACAGTTTTAAACACTTAATAAATCAATCTTAACTTCAATGTGTAGCCACACACACACACAAACTCAAATGACTGCTTGACTTATTTATAAAGTATCAAAACATCTGATCAAAAACTAGGGAAAAAAAAATAAGAGTAAAGAGTGGTGCATTCTAAACATCACCATCATCTGTAAAACACGCACATCAATAAATGAAAACCCTGAAGGTGCTAACCTTTGGTGCAGAGGCAGCTACTTTGGCAGCCTCGGAGTAGTTTCCTTGAGTGAAGAGCGTGTTGAATTTCCTAGCAAAGAGCTCCTCAGCGCCTGCAAGGTTGCTGCGGATGGCCATGCGCAGTCCGAGGTCTGGGTTCTGAAGGACGTTGGTAGCGTAGTTCACAATGTTTTCTTCCTCAACACATACAGACAGCACCTGAAATCAAATAGAGAACAACGTCTGATAAACTAGGATAGGAGTAAGAAAAATAGATATCAGGTACAGCAGTACCTACTGTAGTATAGATGATACATATACAAAAATTACCAAGAATTAAGCAAAACACATTACAATTAAAATCTGTACCATGTTACTTATAAAAGGTATTTACCCCACACTGCAATCTGCACTATTTTTTGGCAAAAGTATACTACTACCCATTATTAATATTGCAATACTAGTTGCAAACATACTCTCAATGCTAATTTTACAGTGATTGATAGGTTTTGTAATATTAATTAATATTAAATATCCAGCTTGTGCTGGCTCCTCTCTCCAACAGTACCTGTCCTTTCTTATTGACGCCAATGATTCCAGAGGTGGGCTCATGCGCGGCAGTGACAAAAATAGTCTCTGCGCTGATGCGGTTCATGTAGATGCAGACCCCAGACTCCAGGTCATACATGTGTATATAGCCATACTTAGTAATGAGATAGATAACACCGTGCTTGGTTCCAATCTAAAAGAAAGAAACAAAAACGATGCAGGTGTAAAGAGAAACGCAGTATTTTTTTGTTGTACAAGAACTATATGAAATACAGAAGTACTAAAAACTGTCCAGTAGTCTTTTTTTTTTCTTTTTCTTCTTTCTCGTGCTGGGGACTACCAGAAGCTTAGCAAAGGTCACTCGGTTCACCTGCATTGCCACAGGAAAGTCAGTCTGAGCCTCAGGGGGAAAGAAAACGTCCACAGCTTTTTTAGCAAAGGGTTGGTTCCCAGCTGCAGGCTGACC
This sequence comes from Acipenser oxyrinchus oxyrinchus, assembly GCA_030684275.1. Classification (NCBI taxonomy): domain Eukaryota; kingdom Metazoa; phylum Chordata; class Actinopteri; order Acipenseriformes; family Acipenseridae; genus Acipenser; species Acipenser oxyrinchus. The sequence goes on from CM060273.1 coordinate 5,274,265, forward strand.
TACTTCTATAATGTGCAGCTGCAGAAGGAGAGAGAACAGCACGTCGGTCTCACGAAACACAGCAGCAGCAGCAGCTTTGAATGCAGGAATTATTTGTATACATCTACAATCTAGATTTACCGATATCTGCGTTTGGTGCCAATATCGCATAATTAGGCATGACATGTTATCCCAACAGAAAACGCCTGGTCCCTTCCTGATGAAAATTGAGATTGATAACATGGTAATGTTACTTTTGAATCAATATTATTATTTCTATAACATTACTCTAAATGGCATTCGGATGTTTTCTCAATGTATAGCACTCTGAACAATGGGGGGGGGATATTCAGAGACGTTTATATTAAGCCTGACACACCTCGTTTCTAGAGAAGCGATGATTATTACATGATTTGGGGGATTTATAACACTTAATGGATATCCCTCCCTTAATATGTTCCCCTCTAAAATATTACTATCACAACCTCACACATTGTGCCTCTTCAAAGTCCTCGTCAGATTTGACCCCATTATAAGAGAGATGGATCGCAGCGGGGCAGGAGGTCCCTCCCTGATGAAATCTTTAGCACTGAATGACATTACCTTGCCTCCAGCAGGACTGCGAACAGCAAAGCAGAAGAGAGTTGACGGTTTGGCATTCCCCTCGACCTTGAAGTCAGCAAATGCTGCTGCGTGCCCTTCGATTGGCTGGGACACTTTCCTGTCTACAGAGTACAGCTGCATGGCTCCTACCACACGGTTTTGCTAGAAGGACAAAAAAAAAAAAAAAAAAAAAAAATTATACCATAATATTTGGTATTTTACACATCTCTTTTTAGAGGTGTAACCATGCACTAATGTCACAATACGTAAGAATTTATTTGGGATCATTTGAAAGCCTAGGGACAGGAGAATAGCCCTGGATTACTGTTAACTTAATGTTTGAGTATTTAAGAGTGATGGGTGAATTGCTAGCGTTACCTGTGCAGAGATTCCGATCAGGAGCAGCCATTTCTGCTGCTCGTCAGTTCGGTAGTTGATGATCTGGCATCCTGCTAAACTGGCATGTCTGTCAAACACCTTCAATGGCTGGGAGTCTCCCTCCATGCTCCAGTGATAGACCGCTGTCTCCGTTACCAAGGCAACAGTGTTCACAGAGATCCATTTCCAGAACATTACCTCTTCTGTCATTGTGTGAGCTTTCATTTTACTCTTCATCTCAATGTTAAAGATCTGTAGAGTTTTTGCAGCTGAAGATTTGAAGGAAAAAAAAGGTTATTGCACAGTTTTATGGTTACAACATTTTATTTAAATTGCTGTAAATGTTATTCGACTATTGAAAATACCCTGCCTATATGTATATGTCAAAGACAGATAAGGCAACCAAACCCCATGTGAACAAGCTAGTCAATAAACCAGACTCTTTAAAATGCATATGAATGGAAATTAGTGTCAGTATCTGTAGCAAATGCAGTCATGGCTGGAAAATCTACTTCAAATCTGGCTGTGTAGCTCTGGGCCATGCATATATATATATATATATATATATAGTCATGTACTTTGGCAAAATGATCAAATTCTTCCTTAACTTTGACATTGCCAGAGACAGAGATAGTAATTGACAAATGATTGGCAGTGCACAGAAAACCCCTCCCTACTCTGCAGTGGTTACATTAAGGCTGCCATGTGCTGCAACTACTGTCCTGTAGATCTGTCATAACAGAGAGAACAAGTGCCGTTACACTATTCCCTATTAAAAAAACAAAACCTATTTAACACTGGAACATCAATGTACCCACTGGCTTGCAATACTGTTCATCAATTACGTAACACAAAAAGAAAGAAAGACTAAAATATAGGATGAAGATGAACCTCAGGAAAGGTATGCAAATTTGACATACCTTGTATGCTTAAAAATAGGGGTGGAGGGTTAGGGGATGAGAGAGCCTGCCTGTTTGTACTCAATATACTGGAAATGATGTAACATCTGATAAGGCAATCCCTCCCCACCTCCCCCAAACCCACACTCAACATCAAGCATACAACAAAGCATGCTTACACACGCAAGATTCTCTCATAAAAGTATCCGAGAGCCAAGTGCAAACACTGCATATTGGTCTGGCATGAAGTTTTCAAGTCTCTGAACTGCGACGCTGTACTGTAGATAGAAATACACTTTATTGACTTGTGTACATGCCTCCTGTATCTTATCAAAATCAGCTGCAGCAGACAGGCTTTCTAAAATGAATACTGTAAGCTTTAAATCTAATTCCACATTATACCTGAACGGCTGAAGGGATAACAATTCATGCCTCCACTCTCATGGAAGGACAGGATTTTATCACGAAGGGTCTTGCCAAATCCAACTGGGTCAAAAAGCACTGCGATATTTGAATTGTTACAAGAGCAGTTCAGAGATGCAAACTTGATACCTTTGAGGGCTATAGAACAGAAAGGTGCTATACCACCACCAAATCTACAGTTTAAAAAAAAATACAATAAAAAACTTGTACACAGATTAGTAGAATTTCAATGTGCAGAACAAATAAATAAATAGGAACCACTGCACTGTTTGTGGTTTATAAAGCTGGTTAGTTCTACACATGCCAGGACAGCTTTGCATTGGCTTGGTTTTTCAAAAACTGAAAACAGATCAATCACGTGAAACATTACCCTTGCTTTAAAATACACGACAGCAGAACGTCACTGTTCAAAAACACTTCTGTGATCTGCTTTTATGAGATGAAACCACTGTATGCACACCACATAAAAACAAAACCCACAGAGACATAGTCAAACTCACCATCTGTTAAAGACAAGATTGCAGGGAGAAAAGTAAAGAGTCAGTAACAAAACAAGTAGCTACAAGAAAGAATTAGTTCTTATTATTAACATCATCTTAAACCATACTTGCATGTTACCTGGGAATGCATAAAACAGAGATTACAAAGGCGTACATGGGGTAGTTATATGGTTAGTGTGAATTGTGTTTAAGACAGGACAGGTGCAGAAAGAGTATCAATGCTCTTAGTAAATACTTTTCTTATCAATGGGGATGTTCTAAAATATCTCTTTGCAGTATGTTTGCTAAGCAACTAAAATGCTTTAATGAGAGCACTGTATTTAGAGACAAAACAACATTTTAAAAAAAAGACAAAACAGAAGTAAATTATACAAACAAAAAACAATGAAAAAGAGGAGCTACCTTTCAAAGCGATGACCTTGCTGGTCGGATTCATGATGGCACTGTCTGCAGAAATGGGACGCCTGATTGGGTTTGTAGGGTCACTCATGTCGATGATAACCACCTGGGCCTGGTCTCCTACCTTCTCCCGAATACAGATGAACTTGTCAGACTCCATCGTCAGGTAGCTGAACCCAATGTTGGCTGGGTTCACCCCAAGGTTCTGCAACTACGTTGGGAGAAAAAGCAAAACAAAAAATGGCATCAGGAAAATGTGTAATGTGGTACTGATTACTACCGCAACGCTCAAACCTCAACGCAGATAAGCCAGATTACTGTATTTACACCAACAGTTCTATTCATTTATAACTACCTGAACTGGAATAGCCCAACCCAATATATTCAGAAAAAAAAATCAAATTATTAGATTATTCTTTGGTAAATTCAAGTTCACTTTTAATAGCATTCTGATGGTATTCACCATCTGCTCAAACCATGCTTTGTCGTCTGTTAATTAATCCAGGATGTAAAAGGATGCTTTTAATGGTCCTGGAGATTAAATGGACAGGAAGGAAAATGATCTTTAAGCAGGCTTAGTGCAGGTCAGGACATCCATGGCACAGCTTCCCCTGGTCTGACTATTTCTGATTCCCTGTATTAAAGAACAGGCCTTTCACTGTTAAGTATTTTAAGAAGCCCCTTTGGGGTTACTGTACAGTGTGTAAAAGCTAACGACTGAAGACTGCGTCTGGGATTTCTTTCCAGATATTATAAAAACATCCAGTGTTAAGAAGCCAGTGTGAGTCTATTGCTTCCTGTATCTGTTAGTCACAGATACCTGTCAAACTTGTAGAGATACATTAAAACACAAGACCATAAATCATTACTGACAAATCTTTCCTTTAAAAGAAGAAGAGACAAGTGAAGGAAATTGTCGTCCTGGTTGTGTGTCAGAGTTCGAAGCTCTGAAACATGTTAATCTTTTATGATTAATAAGCACATTAATCACATGCATAATGCACTAACACTCTCTGCAATGAGATCTGGTATGATTTCTGGTTTGCATTCCCTGCAATGTGAGATCTGGTATGATTTCTGGTTTGCATTCCCTGCAATGTAAGATCTGGTATGATTTCTGGTTTGCATTCTCTGCAATGTGAGATCTGGTATGATTTCTAGTTTGCATTCTCTGCAATGTGAGATCTGGTATGATTTCTGGTTTGCATTCCCTGCAATGTGAGATCTAGTATGATTTATGGTTTGCATTCCCTGCAATGTAAGATCTGGTATGATTTCTGGTTTGCATTCTCTGCAATGTGAGATCTGGTATGATTTCTGGTTTGCATTCCCTGCAATGTGAGATCTGGTATGATTTCTGGTTTGCATTCCCTGCAATGTGAGATCTGGTATGATTTCTAGTTTGCATTCTCTGCAATGTGAGATCTAGTATGATTTCTGGTTTGCATTCTCTGCAATGTGAGATCTGGTATGATTTCTGGTTTGCATTCCCTGCAATGTGAGATCTGGTATGATTTCTGGTTTGCATTCTCTGCAATGTGAGATCTGGTATGATTTCTGGTTTGTAACATCCCCATTCCACACCCCATACAATTTCTGAAAAGCAGACAAAATAATGAGAACCTAAGAATATTGCTCAAAAAAATCCAAAAAAACCCCACAAGATTAGTAATGTTGCAATGCAGAATCTATTCACTGCTACTTTACTGTCCTTGAATTTCAATTCTTGCTTAATAATATCCGTCAGGTTTGCTGAATCAGTGCTCCGTTGCATCACACCCCTCTAATCCTCCTACAGGAGGGACGAAGTAGCTGGCATCCACCCGGCCGCCCACACAAACCCCACTGAGATACTGAGCAATATACCAGTCAGCACTGCCCGATGAGACTTCCTCAGGCATTCATTTGGAAACAAGATGGATGATGTTTAATTAGAACGAATTTTACAGAACCCCTGTTAGAAACAGACCAGCATTCAGATACTTAGAAGAAAAAAATATATATACAAAATTCATATTCTTGCCTCTTTTGGTTTGGTGTGCATTTTATACATCAATCTGGATTAAACTATTTTTTCAAAGACAACGCTATAGAAGTAGAAGCTGCAGCTGAAATGATCATTTGAAGCTGAGAACTGGGTTGTATGGTTCTGTAGTTCCAAATATGAAGGTACGTCCTCTATGATGCCCTGAGCAAAAGTATTTCCCCCACCAATTCAATACCCCAGTTATATTCCTATCTGCTGAAACACGCATGCTGTACACACTGGACTGCAACAGGATCCAATTATAACTGGGCCTGCTAGCCAAAGATAGCAAACTGCTAAGCAGTCATGGATTGACACAGCACAAACATCTAACACGGTGTTTAAAAGGATTCACTTCCACATGGTCTACTTTCTTACCATTTGCAAAGTTAGGCTTCGTTCCACAGCCAGGTAAGCAAAGTTATTTTAAAAATCAACGAAGCAGTTCACAGTGCAGACCATGGCACTGACAACTGTGGTGCTTCATGTTTCCCATAAAACACAAAATTAACATTAAAAAGTAAACTGGGCTTTCATCTTAACAGTAATCAATCAATTGAGAACACTATTACCCAACAGCAAGAAGCAAAAAAAAAAATGACAGACGTTCCACTGGTACGTCAGGTTTGACTGTATCGTTATTTAAAGAGAGTCAGGGAATGATTAAGTGAGAGCATGTATACCTTCCTCCATTTAGAAGCCATGTGGTGCTTGCTTGTCATCAAAACAGAGCTGTACCCCTGCCCTAAGGCTACCTACCACAAGTGTCTGGATTCATTTGTTTTCCTTTAATCCCTTGCTTCTCTAAATCAAGGCTTTTGCTAACGCACATAGGATTAAAAGTCACCATATCTGACATTTCATCATCAGGAAGCATTGAGCAAACATATCCGAAGTGTAGGCAAATTAGATTGGTCTCTAAAGGGCCTTAATAGAATACTTCCATGTTGAACACATATAATAATTGAAGATTCAGCTGGGGTTCAAACTAACTCAGCATCTTTTTAATCATCTACATCCACATTTAGAGCTTTCATCACAAAACTGTAGTTGGGCCCCAAGGTGCTTCAGATAATCAAGCCATACTAAATGGAGTAACACAACAGATGTGGTTTCCATTTGGCTGTTAAAAAGAGCAGGTGGATGACTCGCTGTGAATTTTCACTATTATGAGTGTTAAAGCATGCTGGAAATACACTTGCAATTCCTGTTATACATGAGCAGGCATTATTCAGATGTGTGCAATGGAAGCCTACAAGAGGCCAGCAGAGACTGTGCAAAGCCATCTCCAAATGCACGACACATTTTACAGGCAGACTTTACTCTTCACTGGCCTGTACTACTGTACAGATTTGTGAAGCATTAAACCAATATTCTGCACTGTGTGCTTAGACATTTCCAGACCCTCTGGCATCAACGCAATGATCTATGAAGTTCTTATCCAGCGAGATTATCCCCTGTGCTACCATTAAAGCAAGGTACTGTAACAAAATGCTCGGAAGCTGATATTAATTAGTATTCCGGATTTCAGCAGTTCTGTGCTGTTAGCCTGTAAGGAAATGTTAATAACAGTTGGGCATGTAATTAGAGTTAGAGTAAATTACCATTGTGTACCTTTACAAAATGATATGCCATTACTCATGAGAACTTTAGACCTCCCATCAATAATCAAGCTGCTCACAGTCATGCACATACACAGTGCCTTGTGTCCAACTCTGATACATTAAGCAAGTCTGGGACAAATCAGATTTGAATCAATAAGCCTGTGACTATAATCAGGAGTGAATTCAATTTTACGCATAATCATCTTTCTGCATCTTTAATGTTGTAGAAATGGGGTGTTGTTCAAACTTTCTCTTTTACAATTTAGCCAGCTTAACAGCAACAATGCTCTGGATCCTCTACACATTTTAAACAGCGGCTATCCAAAACACTGAACTGTGCTTTGAAAAATATGCGCGATAACAGATATTACCTTACCAGGAGATGAAATTGCCATGGCAAAACAAAGAAATATCCCTTCGAAAAACCATCAAAGGTTTCTATTATTTACACGTTTTCATCTGTTTGTTTTGGATGGGGACTGGGGAAGGGGGGGGTCAAATAAAGACCGCATAAAATTAATTCACGTGTTCAATACGCTTCACCACTGCAGACTGTCAAAACAAACGGGGAGGTCCCAAATTACATAGCGGATCACTTCCTGGTCGTTTTCATTCAATCATTAAAATAATACCACTTCTGTGCTTATAAAACGTTCATCTGGTTTATAAATACACAATAATAATAATAATAATAATAATAATAATAATAATAATAATAATAATAATAAGTAAATAAATAAACGGTGTATTTAAAAGAATTTTAAAAATCTCACCGATTACGATTTATTTTCAGTTATTTAGACCAAGACGAATGCATGGGCTTTTGCTAATAATAATAATAATAAGTAAATAAATGAACGATGTAGTCATTGATTACGATTTATTTTCAGTTATTTGGAGGTTATTTCACTTATTTTCAGTTATTTGAAGACGAATTCATGTGCTTTGTGGTTTTGTTAATAAATAATAATAATAATAATAATAATAATAATAATAATAATAATAATAATAATTCCGCAGCCGCGTCAGCAGGTTGCCGTGTCGAGATGCGTTAGTAAAGCTACATCATGTTTGACTGCGCTGGCTAGCGGTAGCATCATTTGTGTACAGTATTTTAAACATATTTGTGTTTTAACTGGGGAAAAACTACATGGGGTAAACGGAATATTTGGTTAAGGTTTTAAAATATCGCTAAAAAGAAAAACACCCAGGTATTACCGTGACCTGAGCACATTACATTACATTAGTACGTGTGCTGAAATATCAAATCAGAGCAAATCGAGGCAAAAAAACTGGAAATGTTCGCGTAATCTAAATGCCATTCATTACGGGGGTAGCTACGGTATTTCTTTTTACTGGTAATACTGTGTAGCAACGAACCGTTATTTACATAAACACGACCGTTTATATAAATGCAATGTTTGAATTAAAAGCCCCGTTCACCGCCAATAATACAGTAAATAAGCCCAACTCGACAGACTGCACCCCGAGTCCTGTATTATTATTTACCAGCCCCACGGAGACTGTCAGGCCGCTGGCAGCAGCAGCAGCCTCGTCGCTTTCGCATTTTAAAACAACTCAACATGTCCGACGCTGTCCTGTTTGTGTCCTAAATCATATGTTCATAAACGTGCATGGTTATACTTCGTGTTTCATCTTACCTGCAGATGTTCCTGAAATCGTATTGGAAGTATCTGAGCCATTTTGATCGTGTTCTGTTGAGGGCGGGGGGAGGGAAGGGGTGAAGAAGGCTATGAATAAAAGTTGAGGACCACGTCCTTTTTCAATTTATATATATATATATATATATATATAATATAATGTCTAATGTTGCTGAATGAATGTTTGCAGCTCCTCTTTTCTGTGTAAGTCTGGCTCTTTCGCCACAGTCAGTCCCACCCTTAGCGCGACCTCAGACAGCGCTCGATCCTTCCGCCGAATCCGCGCTAGGGCGCACCGATAGGATGCAAAAAAAGAAAATGTTCCGGGTTTTTTTTCTTCTTCTTTCCCAGAACAAGACCGGTATCGAAAACGTTATATGCGGATGAGATTTTTTTTTTAGCGTTTCATTTTTACGGCACACTTTCGGAAACCTAAAGTTTAAAAATAAAACATCTATTTCTTATGTGCTTTGTGTACCCTTCCGCTTGTTTTTTTTTTTTTAACACAGCCACAGCATGGCACGTGATGCAAGCTCCCCTCACTCCCCCACCATTCCTAATTCTGCAAACACAGTGCAGAACGGCCTGGAGTCCAGCAACAGCATCGGATAGGATAGCATCAGATACTGTGTAGACGATGTATACAAACAGTATAGCCGACAATAAATAATCAGAGGTGACCTGAATTCGATATAAAAAAAAAAAAGCAAAATAGATTTGTGTAAAAAAAAGAAAAATACATTGGTAACCTGCTTTGGAATAGCAATGTAAAACGCTAACATGAAGTTAGCAAAATGCTTTTGTGATGATCCACAAACTAGTAGCATGCATGGCATGCCCTTGGCCTCAACTCATCCATTGAATCAGAGTTTTCATTATACAGCCCTGCAGAGAGCTGATATCATTAGAGGCACTGGATAGTCCCAACCAGACACGATTAAAAACACACACAACGGATTTAGGGACAGCGATAGGCGGCTTCATTGAATTATTCTGTAGAGAGCAAACATTAAGGTCAGGTAGATCGGAAGATTGCTATTGGAATCCCCAGGTGGAAGCCCGGCTCCAGTACATACACACAGCTCTACCATTGGCTGCTTCATTTCTTACTGGAATTCAGAATGCTGACAGAGGCCTCATGTTCTGACCCTGGAGTGTCATTGCTGGTTATTGACTCCGTGGTTTACACATGCATGTAATTGCACACTTCAGTGATGCCCAGGCTTCTCATCACTGCATGGCTTTGAATTCAGACTCGGGTGGCTTGTGATTTGTGGAAGCACGCATCGATCTATTGACCACACACGGGACTTGTTATTATTTTCTTTGACTAGTCCATTAAACCCCTGGATGCCTCGTGCCCAGCGCAACACTGCATTTGATCATCAATTGGAAGCACATCGATTTGTCTTTAAAATCCTATTTGAAGGGGTTGGGCAGCATGTTGTATCTGGACACTTCCACAGGGTTTTCAATTGTGTTCAGTGTTTGTGTCGATAAAGGTTGTAACTGGAACCAATAGGAAGAAACAAGCATTGAATACACTGGTCTGGACAGCGGTCAGTGTTAATTCTATTAAGAAGCTGAAGCTTATGGAACTTGTTCTCTCTTTTGAATGACTTTGAATTTACAGTGATGGGCTCCACAGTCACACCCACGTTCATTAAAGATATTGCACTGGGAGTGACGTGCACAGCACCCCCATAATCATTCACAGGATGAAACAGCTGGGAAATACTGCAGACCCATTACAGTGAACGAGTCAGGCTTTTCATCTGTACAGGGCAGCAAGATTCCTAATTACAAAGCACTGTGTTACAGAAATACAGATACAAGTACGTGAAGCTTGAGAAATAATCCTAGCATGGATATGCCAGGAGGGGGCGCTGTTCTGGTCCACCCAGCTTGCATATTGATTGATCTGCAGCTGTCATCCGTCCCTGTCAGTCATCGGACTGCATGCAGATGATCAGCAGTTGTCTTCTGAGATGCTAGAGATAACAGCTGTAATATATGAGTCAGTCACACACACCGAAAAACAAACCATTAACTACTGCTGCAACTAATACAAGGTTTGGAAACTCTCACACACACAGGCACACACAGACGTGTATATATATATATATATATATATATATATATATATATATATATATATATATATATATATATATATGAGAATCCAGTAGTGGATCCATTATTTACATACTATGGTCACGCATAGGTAAGCATTGTAGAGCCCAGAGAATAAACGAATCGCATAACCATGAGATTAGGTGGCAGTGGTCACAGAGGAAGGGTCTTGTATCGCTCCACATGCACTCACTCACACACCTTGCAGACTGCTCTTGGTGAAGCAGTGCTATCATGGCTGCTGTCGAAAGTATTTCTCCTGCTTTGCACAAGCACAGCATCTGTACCGGTACAGGCTGTGCGTTACTGCCACCCAGTGGACAGATGTAAGAAGAGCGCCTCAAAGGAATAACATTCATGCCCGATCTTCAAAAACCTGGTAAGTAGATTTTGGAGTACAGTCACTCTCTTTTTTCAATTTCAAAAGTATACATCTCCTTGACATTTTAATTTCAACTTAAGCGTATTATTTCGTTTTGTGATTTGCATTATTAGTTTTAGAGCTTTATTCCTGGATATTAACTCTGAAACCCAGGCCCTCAGTATCCAATATCTATAACTGAAGATTCCTTACGCATACTTTTAAACAGCACGAATTTGGCTTAGCAGTAAGAGTGTTTGGTCTTCTTCATTATAGCAACCAAAGTGTGGTGGTGGTGGTGCTTAATAAAACAGCAAATGGAAAAAGAAAAAAATGTACAGCCCCCCCCAGGTTACACAACAAAAGAGGGTTGTTTCTCTGTAGTTTATAAAAGCTACTCCACCAGCGCAGTTGGTCTTGCTCCCCTGTCTTGCTTCACCTGTCGAACAGGTCTGGTTCACGCCTGTATTCTGTATCTGAGTTCACGTCACAATGCTCTGCACCAGTGTTCTTCTTTACTGTAGCCGTTCCGCTGTAGTACTCACAGTGTCCAGAAGGTGGCAGCAGTGTGGTTCTCCTCCCACTCTGTTCCCTCATCAATCACCACCATACATTATACTTATGACTGTCCCAAGGACGGTATCTTTATTTCCAGCTGCTTATTCCATTCAGGAGCAATACAGGGATAATTACCGTTGGATTTCTTCAACAATATCTCTTTTTTTCTTCAGGAATGAACCCGGGGGGTTGGGAGCGGGGGTGTCCCAGAGCACACCTGATGTACTCTTTCCATCTGTAAATCCCGATTTCAATCTGGCTGCTGGGAAATCTGGTGGTTAGAAAGAGCTTTTTTGTCAGACAGTTAGCATTCCTGTTACTTTAAACTCTGCTTCTCGACACCTCTCAGATATACAAACTGCACAACTGTGGTAGATGCGGATAACAATAACTACTAAAATAAAGCAAACAGTTAACCCTGGACGGGTATCCATGCTAGCCTTGGAATCAGTTCTCCTGAAGCTTTGCTGTTTTTAAGGTCTGCGTTCCATGTTTGAGCCCCGCAGCCTGTGCCCCTAATGCTTCGGAGTATATGTTCAGACAGCACAAACCTGGACCTGTGTAAAACAACAACTTAAAACAAAAATCTAACAAAATAAGCACAACTGCCTTGACCAGCCTGGATCTGGTGCACTGCAAGGCAAGCTCAGTAAAAGCCAGGGAAGACGTACTGAGCCCCCCAGCAAACCGCCACAAGCCCTCCTGCAGCAGCGGGAGTGGCGTCGTCTCGGTTTCCATGCAGCGATGGAGAGATCCAGCAGGTGGCCAAGCAGCCTGTGAGGAGCCCCCAGCCTGTCAACACCGTGGAGGTTGATTAGCTGCTTCCCAGGGTAGGACTGAGGTGATCTTCTACGTATCCTGACCGCCGAAGAAAGAAGCTCATTATTTATAATTAGAAACTCATTTAAGAACAGAAGCCCCTGTCTGGGTCAGTGGATTGATGGTGGTTTATCTTTCTGCTTCATTGTTAGCGCATTTCCACACTGAGACCCTGTGAAAGACAACGTTACCTCAGAGCTCACTGTGGTTCTGCTGCTGTACACGGGCTGCGCTTCTGCAGCGTGGGCGCCTGCTGTCTATATCAGGGATTCAAAGTAATGGCAGCTTTGATTCTGTAATACCCCACTAAGACAATATAACAATGCATACCCAATATAATTGTATTTAAACAATGGATTGCGATACGTTCCAAAGCTAGATTTTAAAATGAAATGCATCACTGCAATATATTGACAAAATCTGTGTGCATTTCAGAAGCCCTCAGTTGTGCTTCAGCCCTAATTGAGCATGTTTAGTGCTGGCTAATACATGTGGTAAAAAATGTGGTTTTTGCAATGCTTTCAGCCGAAGCAGTTGAGCTTGTTTGTAAATTGAATATGCGAGAGACCGGTAAGAGGTCCAGCTGCTCCACTGAGATCAGCTTGGTATTAATTAGCCTGGCTTGGGAGTCCAAGGCACAAAGGAGTCTTGTTGGGGCACAGCTGTGCGCCCATTTATTTATTTATTTTGAAACGCAAAACTTCAGGTACCACTAACGGCCAGCGGTCTCACTGGGAGAGTGGATTGTAAAGCCTTGGTTCACACAGGGTTGTTTGTTACCGTTTTCAAACTGTACTTGGTGATTTCAGAAAGAAATCCACTAATAACGATTTGGAGTACGACCCTCGGGGAATCTTGTAGAATGATGACTGGCACAAAACTGTCCTTGATTGAGTTCAAAGTGCGTCGAGGCTGGTGGAGCGGTCTGTTTTTGGAGCCTTCTGTAGGTTTCCTCCTGAAGACAGAGCTAATATAAGGACAACGCAGCAGCCTCTCGTCACTCAGTGGGGGGATGTTGCTGATTAAGAGACATGACAGTGGGCCCTTAAGGGAAGGAGCCTGGTTCCTGTGAGTGCTGAGTGTCTCCTGTCTGTCGAGTGATCGGAGCTCCATCCAGTGAGAGCCCCATTGCAGAGTGTGGGGAGCTCCCCTTCTTTTCAGAATCGTGCATCAGTCAACTCAGGAAGCGGATAGGAGGCTCATCACAGGGGCTTCCCTGGGTGGCACTCCTGAATACCTGAACAAATAAATAAAGAGAAGCAAGCGTTCATTATGAAAGCGGTTCAGGTCCTTCTTGCAAGGCATCTGAGCATGAAGGGCAGTGTAAGGGAATGAGCGTGCAGGTCCATTAACCTGCCTCTCCGACTCACACATCACCACATTCAGAGAGAGAGAGGCTCTGCATTGTGCTGCACAAGCTCAGACCCCGTTTATAATGTCACAAACAGCAAGTACAGGAGGTCGCATTCCAAACAGGGACTCAACAGCAAGGCATTGATTTATTCAGTGCCAAAGGACTACCCTTACCTTATTAACGTAAATCAATGATCTTTTCGTAGGTCAGTATCAATATCATTGCATTGATTCAATAGGTGAATTTGTGCATTTGGAATCTAAATTATTAGTAGGTACAGAGATCTGATGGACAAACTTTCAGACAGCAAAGAGACAGACAGGAGAAGAAAGAGACGGGCACATGCATTATACAAGTCAATGAATTTATACCATGCTTGAGTGCATACATATCCATTGAGTCAAGTAAAGTTTTATAACACTTTACTGTACTTGCAGTATACATATATACAAAAAAGGGGGTTCCATTTGCATTTTAATAATACATTTCTGTTAAAAAGAAATCATTTTCAAATTACAGTCTGATTGCAGTACCTGAAATAGACCAGCAGATGGTAGCCTTTGTTTTTGTAATAAAATGGCACAGCAATCGCACGTGGGACCAGCAATGGCTGACCAGCGTCATAGTGGCATTAATTTCTGGGATGTTTGTACTAAATGGGTCAGAACCCCCTCCCCTCTCCAGTGCAGTTTATATAGTGTGTGTGTGTGTGCGTGTGTGTGTGTGTGTGTGTGTGTGTGTGTGCGCGTGCATGTGTGTGTGTGTGCATATGTGTGTGTGTGTGTGTGAGTGTGTGTGTGTGTGCGTGCATGTGTCTGTGTGTGCGTGCGTGCATGCGTGTGTGTGCATGCGTGTGTGAGCGTGTGTGTGTGTGAGTGTGTGCGTGCATGTGTCTGTGTGTGTGTGTGTGTGCATGCATGTGTGAGTGTGTGTGTGTGTGTGTGTGTATACAATGCCAGGCCACAATGAGGACCTTCCTGCTCAAATGGGTTTGCCATAGACCCGGTGTGACAGAGGCCACAATCCAATCCAATGTATTTTAACAACACGTTCATCAGCAAGGTCCCCTGCCTGCCTCTGCATGAAATATGAATGAGACGCCTTCCAACACTTTGTGGAGTCTGTGCCACATTGTGCCATACCTATAAGCAGGGCTAACAGTGGCTCGGCTGGATATTAGGTACAGATCCTAATAAAACGGCCAGACAGTGTATTATAAATAATAAGACAATATACCCTTTAAATTAAAATCAGCAATCCAAGCCGTTTCGAATGCAAGTCTACACTCCCAGTATTCAAGGCTGTAAGAGATGCAGTCATACTTCCCTGCCGTGACACACGCAGAATATAATCAAGGAGGGGGTTCAAGCCCACCGCCGGTTCAGCGACTCAAGCATAAACGCTGCCTTAAATATTCAGTCTGGCACAAGATAGCAATCTCCTGTTTTGAAAAGCATTCAGAGGCAAAGAGAAAACCCAGACCTCGCCAATATATTTATAAACACTAAAGGGTCCCAAAATGAAGGAGGTGCCCCTGGCTGGGAACACAAGCGCTCAGCTGAAGCCAGCGCTGCCTGCCTGCCTGCCTGCCTGCCTGCCTGCCTGCCTGCCTGCCTGCCAGCGCCTCCACACTGTTGCCATTTCGGGCAGCCCCTTGACTTTGATTAATAGGCTTTCGATTCGAATGTGCTGGTAAGTAACAGTCTCTTCTGCTGTGGGGAGCGCTGGAAACACAGAGGTTCTGTCTGGGAGAGCCAAGTCTGAGGCCTTGATTAATAGGGGCGAGCGACTGTTCCTTACCTCATGGTATCTCTCCCCTGACTTCGGAAAAATAAGCAGAAAGTCAAGGAACATGACATAAAGAAGAAAAACCCAAATTCACGACTGCTCACTTCCAACAGTTTAAACAGAAACGCACGGATCCTGTACACAAAACACATGTGAGAAATAATGTGGCGAGTCTATTGAAAGACGCACTGTACTGCGGCCCCTGCCTGGCATGGCAACAGAGCCAGCTTTGAGCTCTTTGTTCTGCATGGTGAGACTGCCGCTCACAATGCACCCCTTTAATGTGAAATTCTGCAGTCAATTGGTTTCCAGTACTCCTAAATGGATCAAGTTGCATTGGACCAGTAAGAAACCAGCACATGCGTTAAAAGGTTTAAATAAATAAGAATGTTCTTTCAAAAGCTTTACATAAATACACAATTTGCATCTTCTTTTCCACTTCACAAAATTCCTCATTTAGTTGTTTTTTTTAGTTTTGGTTTTTGTTGAACGGCTTCATTTTAATCCCTTTTTTAAAAACAGGCATTTTTCTTTTTACTTCTCTCAGCCAGGCTTGGCCACTTTACTCCCTGTCAGTTCTTTGCTTTTAATGAAAGCCAATGTATCTTAGACTAGTCAGTCTACTCGACTTCAATTAGCTGACTTGTCAGCGCAGTTTGCAGTTCAAAAATACTGTTTCACTCTATAGAGGAGAAGAAGAAGAAGAAGAAGAAGAAGAAGAAGAAGAAGAAGAAACAAAACAAAACAAAGCAAAACAAAGCAAAGCGCAGCTCTCTCCTCAAGGCCTACTCAGGCCTGCCAGGCCCTGACCGGCCTGTCATCGGGACTGGCAGACAGCTGACGTGCCCGGAGGAGCTGGCCACTCTGCCTGACAGCTGCTTTGTCCCTCTGTGATGAATGAGTTCATGGCCCGAGCCAGACCATTGTCCACTTTGCCCAAGCTCCTCCCCCCCCCCCGCCCAATGATCTTATCTCCCAGTGGACAGTCTCTCACTGAGAAGTGCTGACCACAAGCCATACAGTCCTGTAATCTAATCCACTGGGCCTGTAAGATTCGAGAGCTTCTGCAAGGTCTATACGCTCAGGTAAATTAGGCAGCTGCCCCACCCCCCCCTTCCCCACCTTACTGCACCGTCAAACCCAGCATTAGACCTTTATCTCTGCGTTTTAATAAGATATAGAAGATTAGCTCCTTTTTCAAACAGCTCAGCCCATTCTCCTACTATCAATGTCCATCTTGTACACCAACAATCAATCATGGTCGAGGTATTTGTATTCCCTTATAATTGACTGAGTGAAAAACAAGGGGAACACTGCTCTGTCAGGTGATAACAAACGCCATTATCCCTCTTCCTGGCTTTTCTCCTTGTTTTCTTGAGGGGGTGGAGAGCAGTCCTGACACCCATCCATTCATACCGTTGTAAGTGTTGTCTCCCAAATAGTTTCAACTGAATGCAAATTGACCTTTCGGTTTAATCCTAGTTTTTAGAAACAAACGTCCGTGTCAAAGACAGTTCACAAGCAATTCAGTCAACAAGAGCAATCCTTGCTTCTCTACCTGTGCTGCCCACATCCTGCACTAACAAGGCATTGCTGAACTGACGCTCTGCAGAGTGAGATGTAAACTTTAGGGAGAGGGATCCCATGTAAATCAGCTGTTTCATATAAAAGGTCACCAGGTATGTTAACAGTGATCCAGTATCGTTGTTTTATTAAAACCTTTTATCTCTAAACACCTGTCAAAGTGACGACTATTCCTGAAGCTCAGGAAATCAAGCCGTACAGAGCTCAAAACACACAGCCAGTGCAATCTGTTTCAGAGTTTCCATCCACTGTACAGTGGCTCAACAAACATAGAAAGCGAGAATGTTTCATACCATGAATTCCCTCACCAGCAGAAGCTGACAGCAGACCACTCTGGGGACAAACCCTTATCAAATTCAGTAAAGCAATGCACCCAGAAGCCCAGGCTTATGGAGCTGTACTATAGGCACGCTGAGTTGCTTTTTGCATTTCAGACCATGCTAAATACCTCTAAGGTCTAAGAACTCCAAAAGCCAGCCTACCTCGAGCGCTCAGTGTTTAGCAGATTCACTGTGATTCTATCCCTAAAACAAACAGGACCCCAGGAGCTCTGTAGAAAATGGAGTGACTATGAGCAGACAGAGCTTGCTGTTCCCCCAAACCGATTCGACCCAGAGGAAGAAAAAGAAACATTGGTCATGGATTTATAGGCTGCAGGTTCACAAGGTCTGCTACTTAGACAAACAGCGGGTCCCCAGATTGCAGTAAATATTCCTCTGCAGCAGGACATTGCAGGTTTATATAGCTGTGAGCAGCTGCACTTCAGAACGCTGATCATGGGGCTCTGAGATTCATATACCAGCCCGGCTCACAGCACTGAAGCCAGTCTGTACATGGGAACAGAGCTATATAAAAATACTGTATGGAAAGGTTTGAGTTTCAGTGTTACAACATGTTTTTTTTTCCAGGGTTATACCATGAACTAAGAACAAGGTCAACCAGCATTTCCCATGATTTAACATTGTCAGCTCCTGGTTGGTATATGTCAACAGAACTAAGCCATGTTCAATTTATCTCTGAACGTTGTTTCTATACCGCAAGGTATCGTTGCCTGGATTCTGCCTAATAAGTCCCAGGGATCCAAGGAAATTTTTTTTTTTTTTTTTTAAATGCCAGTTTTCATGAGCGAATGCTGTGGGTGAAGGCTGATGAGACGAAACTGAGCTGACATTATTACAAGCTGATCTGAACCCCTGCAGTTTAGATGTGAAAGGGGAGCATGCTGTTTTATTTTTTCTTTTAAATGCATGACTTTATTTTTCAGCAGGGATTACACTGTTTCAGAAGCTTGCGTTGAAGCTATCAGTGCAATTGCTTGATAAGTCCTGCTTTTTGAAAGTTATTGTCAAGCTCTCGACCTCCCTGAAGGCTTCAAGTAGCTGATATATCTTAACTTTTTTGTATCTGAATAATTTCATTATTTGCAGTAACAAAAATAGTGCTTAGAACTTAATAAAATGCCCATTCAAGGCCCAGGAGCAACACAGCCTAAATAACCTCCCGATGACCTCTCTCAATAAAAGCGCCCTGTCCTTTAGGTCACTGTGAAGTCAATGACCGATTCACCTGGGTTATTGATATCAGGGCACCTTGGGTATCCTTTTTGCCAGGCCAGTGAAGCATACGCTTTCAAAGCTGCCCATAGAATTCACTTTGCCACCTCAATAAATCTGAATAGAAAGGGGAAGGGCAGTCAGTGTTTATTTTGCAAGCTCCTTTATTGCCTTGATTCATGGCCTCAGGCCCATAGGTTAATCACAGGCTAACCAAGCAGGGGGCAACAGTATCTGTGAGTGTGTGAGTGAGTGTGAGTGTGAGTGTGTGTGTGTGCGGTAGAGCTATGACATTTTGAGGAAAAAAATAAATAAAAGATTTTGTTTTTATGATTTATGTTCCTTCAAGAAGACAGCGCTGTAGGTCTTGCTTTGAGTAACGACGTGGATAATGTGGGCCTAGCGTTCATTGTTTAAGTGAAGCCCGAGGTACATCCTCGCTCGCAGGCCAAAAGACTGCACCCCTCCGCTTGTGTGTCAGAACAGCCAGGGGTCGAAGGTTAATAATTAAAGGGAAGGTGCTTTTCATACCACACAGTACATTAGGGCTTCTCATTTTCACAGGTGAAACCTAGTCATCTATTCAGCGGCCTATTAACTGCTGCTGTCATCACCCTCTCTAATGCAGGCCTCTGACAGGGCTAAAGCAGCCCAGCTTTCAGCACAGTATCAGTCCAGGCTCTGCTAAGGGAAGCGAGCTGGCTTTCAACTTCTACACACCTGTGTGTTCCTTCCAAGAACATCTAAAGCATTCCCAATTTGCATACACAACTTCGCTCCCCCAAACAAGCGAGAGCAGCCTTTCATCGCTGACCATCAAAGGCGCTATTTAATTTGGGCTGCTGCTCACGGTTTAGGTGCATCTGCACTGGAGTGGTGTGCGCGGTTCATCGGCGCGCTCGTTCGGGGGGGAAACCGAAGCTAAAACACATAAACTGGAATCTTTAGTTATTTTAAAAGCAATCAAATCCACCAGAAACTTCAGAAGGACAAACATCATAATATAGGCCAACTTTTTTTTTTTTACATCGTTTTGCATCATTAGCATTCTAGAATGGCTGTGGAAAGAAACACATGCTTTGGGCTGAAACTGTTTTAAGACAGATGGTAAATGCGCTGCAGAATAATCACGCCAATGGGAAGCATTTTGTTCATGTTGTCTAGTTCTTTCTTTCTTTCTTTCTTTCTTTCTTTCTTTCTTTCTATCTTTATTTCCTTCCTTCTTTATTTTCTCTCTCTTTCTCTTGTTACCCCTGTCTTTCGGATCAAAACTAGTTTTAATAGATTCTTAGGTCATATCTCAAAAATCTTAAATTAAAAAAAGAAGTGAATTTTGCGCTGCTAATTGCACAATGTTGTTGGATAAATCATTTAGGAAGGTGGCTATTTAGAGAGGGGTCTGAACATCTATCTGTATGGGAGCCTCCTTTAGAAAAGGACACTTTCCAGTTTTAGAACGAGAGAAGGAAACATAGAATAAATAAAGAAGGCTGTAATAATGATATGCCACTCTATCCAATCTACATAAATAAACTACATTGCGGGGGAAGGGACACCGTTACGGTTAAAATCATTTTTCAAAAGCGGACTGGCCATGTTTTTAAACAGTGTGTGTTTATTACAGAGAGCATGTTGTACATTTTACATGAAATATTTAGTTTAGTTTGGCTACGCTCAAGCACATGAGTCACAAAAGTATATATTCCAGCGCGACATTCCCAATTCATCATTCCCCTCGACACCAACAGGAAATAAAAGGATTTCCTTATCACATTACTCTTCCCTCAATCTCTTGTAGAATTAGATGTGTTACAGCAAGGGGAGCTTTATCTGGACCCCATCGGTATTTAAATAGTGTTACCTGTTTTTTTTACCTTTGCCTGAACATTGCTTGAACTTTTTACTCTGACAGGCCACTTGCTTCAGGTCTGTGATCAGATCGCTCCTCCATTCCACTCCAGAGGCAAGAGCAAATAAAGACCCCGGCTTTGCTATTCCCCCCTTAGGCCATGTAGGCCATTGCCGATCAATACAGACACATGGTGATACACGATGTGAATAGTCTGCTAATAGAAAACAAATACACAGACACTGAACTCTGGAAATGTGCCCCAGGCCCAGTCCTGTCCTTTACACCTTTTGCTTTAAGCCAGGCTGGGAAAGTTGTTGAAAGAAAAAGAAATGACAACAACTTTTTGGCTTAATCCTTTCATAAAAAGAAGAGTTTCTGAGTCAGTCTTAAGTAATTGGGGATTACCTCAGTTGAAAGTACCACAAAAGTGGTTAGGAGTGGCTAATGCACACACCTGTACACACACGCACGCACACACACACACACACACACACACACACACACACACACACACAAGCTGATTTTCAGAAACAAATCAAGCTGCAAAGGGATCAACACACTGTATGCAACTAGATAAGCCCTTTGGAATCAAAGTTTACCTCCCCTTAAATAAATAATAATTATCGTGTGTCTTGACTTGTCTTTACATACAGAAGCTTCGCTTTATGCTTCACATGCGAGGCAGCGAGGATGAAGACACCTGCACAGCCCTGAATGAAAGCAGTACAGGTGTGCTCTGAGCCCTGCTGTTACACAGAAGGGTCTGAGGCCTGTTGTGATGTTCTCACTGCTTCCCACTTACACAGCTGCGTTGCACAAGGCTACTTTAAAAGAAAGGCCGTATTATTACGGAACGTGTTAAAATAAAACAACCAAGGGCTCCAGGTATGAGCAAAGCAGTCAAAAACAACATTTATTTATTCAACTTTTTTTTTTTTTTTCAAAAGAAAAAATGTCTGCATTGTCCATTAGGGGGAGCAATAAGCACATGCAGACTTGAACATTTTATCAGGCCCCAGCTTAACCAGCTCCTAGGAATGTCTGACTTGGTATTACATTTCTATATGTTTTTTTTTTTTTTTTTAAATTGTATTCTCTCTTTTCTTTCTCTCGTGGCTTGAGAAAGCTTTATTAGTCAGACAGTGGTAAAAGCAGTTTTAAGTCTGACGGAACTGTCACGTGCATTACAGTATTTTCAATGTGTAACCTAAAACCTGAGGCAGGCCCTTGCAGGGAGCAGGCCTCAATCCCTTCTCCCCAGTGTAGAACCTGGCTCAGACTGAAGGTCACTCGCTGAGCTCAGAGGTCAATAAATGTTAAGTCTTTTCTTTTTTTTATGCCAAAGGTTATCCTGATGTGACTGTGTTTGTTAAAAACACATTGAAGCGAGTTCCAATAGTACCTCCTAGTATCTCAAGGGACTGGGAAATTACACTGCAAGTTATTTTACAGGAATCAGTTTGACAGCTTGAAATTCATTAAACTGGTCTAGACTGTTCTAGACTGTTTTGTTAACTAGACGTCTCTAGAACTGACTGAATTAAAAAAAAACAAAAAAACTCTGTGAATTGGGCCTAGGAACATGTTTAGACATATCAAGGCTGGTTATTATGATTCAAATCTGTTAAGATCAATAAAATAGAGAAAATATCACAAATTCCAACAGCAAGACCATTACATTAGCGGTCAATCATGAATTCCCCCCAGATCATTTCCAATAGCATGGTTAATTGAATTGGGTCCAGAGGAAGGCAGAGCAACCAGTGATACAGTGAGCCATCCTGAAAGAAGATCCTGTCAATCACTGTGAGTGTCTGCCCCTCCATCAGGACTGGGGCTCAGCGGGGCAGTGAGCAAACAGCAATCCCACAATCCCCCGGGGCGGAGCAGAACACAGACCTGATCCATACTGTACCTGTCCATTAAACAGAGCTCATCTTCATAGGCCCTGCATGGACAAACACAACGTGTATATTAACTGGAACATTACTACTCAGAAAGAAGAATGCCATGTGTCTTTGTTAAATCGTCTTGATTTGTTATAGTACAAATCAAGACGGTGATAACAGGTTCAAACTGCAAAAGCCACAGCACTGCTAACAGCATGCATCGCTAGATTGCAATTAGCATTTGCAGGTTGCACATGGCATCAAGGTATAGTGCAAGCCTATCAACACCCATTTCAAATATCATTAATGCTGTGATGCAATGGTCAAAGTGACTCGAAATGGTTCCATCGTTAATGCTGTGATGCAATGGTCAAAGTGACTCGAAATGGTTCCATCGTTAATATGGACATTTGCAACACCTTTGTGCTTTCACATCATTACTTACTAATTAGCGCAATTTGTCCGTTATGCTAATTTTGAGTGCTATGTGCAAAATTCACCTCCTAGAATTAAACAAATCCCTTACTTGACCATTTTATCTCCGCTGTGGAGTTTAAAGCAGTGTCGCTTCAATGCATAGAAAGCAGTGTCGCTTCAAATGTTCAATTTCTGATATAGAGCAGATGTGTTGGGAAAGAAGGTCATTGAGGGGGCTTAACATGTTTTATTAATATTTCCGATTTCATTTCTTGAAATTGTAGCCCTTCTTTTTTTTTTTGGATATTATGTGCTGTGGGTTCCTGAACCTTAGAATTCACGGTGTGAAAATTCCAAGCTACAACCAGAGCTCCCTGCTGGGAGTCAATGAGACCGGGGAGTGAATAACACAGAAATAAACACAAACAAGAGCCTGTTTTCACTGGACCAGGAAGGATAGTAATCAAGAAAACCCCTCCTGGATTAAAAAAAAAAAAAATTGGGACCCATTTCCACTTGAAAGACAGGACTGCCAGGCAGAGGAAGGCCAGGGCTGAGTAAACCCTCCTGGGGGCCCTGTGTACTCAAACCAGCAGGAGATGAGAGGCCTGAGCTGAAGCTGCCTGTTCGTATTCAAGCAGCGCTTCCCAGTCAAAGTGGATTCAGCTGGCAGCAAAACACATACCATACACATTTTTTCTGACTGAAAACAAAAGTCATTCTTTAACATGCCATTGGAAACAAAATGCCTGCTTTATAACTGTGATTTACACCCGGACTAAATATACAGTTTGATGTTTGTGTTATTCAGATTATCCCTAATAGAGCACTGTCTAGACTAGATTGGTGCCACACTTTACCATGAGGATCATGTATTAGTGGAATCAGAGCAAAGTGGTCACTCATAGCTATGGTAAAGTATAGGAAACCTTTGTAAAAACCGTAGTTTATCAGGGGAAAGCACAGAACCAAAGGACAAAGGCTGTGGCAAACTGCAAAGCTACCAAACAAACATACTTCTTTTAAGAGAGCAGTGTGGCTCCGATCTTCAGAGCAAAGCTGCTTCTTCCTTCTGAGGACTGAGACCCAGATAAACATCTCACCTTTAGTAAAAAATGACAACTGCATCCTATTGAGCTGAGATCATTCTGCAGAAACCTGATTCAGCAGCAATAACACCTCGAAGGTAGGAAGTGTCCAATTAGCCCCTGGCTCACCTGTCAGCTTCAAGAATGCATTCATAAGACAGGTGAGCAGAACAGTAGAATACTGCAAGTATCACTGGGAGAGCAGAGAGGAGTGGATGCACTGTATGTGTGACTGTGGAACTGGCGTTTATAATTTTAATTCAATGCATGAAGGAAACAAAAGGATGTACTGCATGCAACTAATGTCCTTCCACAGAATAATGATGTACAGAATAGAGGTGCATCTGCACTGTTACTTTCCCGGAGCATGGCTTTTATTCTTTTGGTCGCATGGTAAAGGTGCTCTTTTATGATTCTCAGGAGATTCTCTCGTCCTCCTCTTCGCGTTGTCAGTGCCTTCACAGACCTAATGCAATCACCTCAGGCAAGTTCCCCAAGCTGAGCAAGCTGCTGGCTCTTTGCTATGGAGGTTGCATCTCCCTTACTGTCTCCAGCACTCCTGATCTGTAGGTCTAGGGTGGATCAGACAGTAGTCAGTAAAACTCATTTCCATCTGCAGCATCAACCTGTATTCTAACTGGTCAACCCAATAGTTATTTATTGAGGGCTGTTTGCCCTAGAAGCTTGTATTACTTTGCAAGAAGCATTCATTTCATAAACCACATTCAGTTTGATTCAAAGCACATTCTTTTTTCAAACTTGTTTAGGAAGCTAGAATTGAATCATTGTTTTTCTGCATTATAACTGCATTTATTAAGCTTCATTCAAGCTTGTTTCAGTAACAACCCAGAATCCACTTTGAATCCAGTCTGAACGAGATGCAAGAGAAACGGCATCAAAGCTGAATTGAATACACAAATGAAAGTAAGCTTGATTGAATGCATTTTGAATGTGGCAGCAGACGTACATGTGCATGTGTTTGCCTGTGTAACACCTTGTTGATATCTTCTAAGAGGATTAACAAATGGCTTCCCCACCCATGATTATCTGAAGAGCATGTGAGGACGTGTCGCTCACAAACCAGCAGGCAGCACTAGGACCCGCGTACCTGTCATCAGTGTCCCAGCCTCTCATGAGTCACTTCAGGTAACCCTCTGTCATCACAGTGCTGGTCACAAAAGCAGCTGACTGACAAGAAGGATGTGTGGCTTTCTGGTATCTTGAAGCTTTCAGTGAGCAGATAGCTGCTTTCCCAGGAGCGAAGAGGAAGGTCGTTTTGATGTCAGCAGGCGTTGACAGAGAATTTAATGACCAGTCTGAAGTGACCTGGAAGTATTATAACCACCTTGCTGATACATTGCAGTCTGCAGTAAAGAGGGTGCTGTGTATGGGAATTGTAGATGTCGATTCAGGTTTGCTTAAAATGTGTCGGCCCTAGTTGCTTTAATGCAATTACAAGGTAACTACTTAGTAAGTACATTTGATACATTTCTTATATTAACAGGACTTTATTATGATACAGGGACCAGTGCTGAGCTATGATGTTTGGGTAAAAAAAAAAGCTAAATATATATTTATAAAAAAAAAAAAAAATCAGGGAAATGATGATTGCTGCATTTCTTCCAGTAAAGTAAAAACATACAGCTGTCTGCAAAGGATTTATCACCTCTATTTTTTTCTTGTCAAACTGATAGCTTCACAAACTAGCAAGTCCTCAATGGAAACAGTAATGGTAAACACATGTCACGCCCCACATACACAAACAGTACAAACGCTAAGTAGTTAGTTCATTAATCTTTCTTGAACCGCGGTCCCAGGATATGACAGTGCCTTTTGTAGCATAATAAATAGTGTATGTCTCCACCTGATACTTTCAGTGACACTGTGCATGCATACTCGCCGGGTGCTTTACAGTGTGGCTTGGGAAGGGAGTGTACAATGTACAATGTTCTTTTCACCGAGTTTCTGCAAGCATGTTTTTAGACATTCCTCTGTCAGGCTGCTTTATGTCCAAAACTGTCCTTCACAAAGCAAGGCAGCATCAAGAAAAATAATTGAAAACATGATCCGAGGGACTCGTATTACACATCACAGAGCCTTGGCTCGTCCTGCTTAAGGAATCATTGAGACAAGGCTATTGCTCAGTTCAGGCAGCCCTGCGCTAATCTGGATAAACTGAAGGGACTGGTCAGGATTCTCCAAGCTCTTCACTAGCAAGCCTAGATAACCCGAGCCTGCTGTCATTGTGAAATGAGTTATGTCATTGACCTTAGTGGCAGTTAACAACTCAGTGTGAGCTGCAAACTGACCAGAGCGTTTTCATGCCATCAGAACCAATGGTTTACATGTCCGCCTGCATGATAATGGTTCATATACAGCACCTATTGTATCTGCCCTATAATGTATACAGTCTATAAGGGATGGCTTATTGAATCAATAGACCTTTCATGCCTTCTTCACAGTACAGTCTTGGAATTCATCCCAAAGTGAACAATTGTTTTTCCAACTGGCTTTTCTTTCAGCGTTACTGACGGCTGCAATGATCATTAATGAGCTGTCCTAACAAGCCTTCATGGTCCAGCCTCATCCAGTTCTGTGGCTGTTGTGGTATCGGGTGCTCTATCCCCACTGGCCTCTATGGATTATTCCACTGCTCTTACTGGTATTATCTGTTTTTGTAAGCTCCAGATGGGACCGGCTGACTTTAAGGTCAGTCCCCCAGTCAGAGGCCTGTCTGCAAGTAGCAGTGGATACATGGAGCAGCGAGACAGGAGAAAATAATCACAGGCATGGCGCTTATGAACCGTGCAAAGAGGCTCTGACTTTTGTTTAACTTAATGCTGCTGGGGGGATATGCTGTAGAGCGGTGTGAAGGCGCCACATTCTTCCATGCAGCGAGCTACCAGACTCTCGGACCACACAAGTAAGGATGCATGCAGCCTTTAAACATATGCATCATTAACACAAATGAGTTACAATTGTCATTGCAAAATATTCCACGTATTCCTTGTAATGAGACGTGTTGATTTCCTCGCCTTCTGATTTGAGAGAATCAAGCCTTTCATAGCAGAGCTGAGGCCAACGGGCAAATACGAGTGAGAAAACAAAATCCCTCTCGTTGCAGAGCTGCTAGAGGGTTTTTCCGTCCTGCTTGGATTGGACTGCTTTCAAACAGAGCATGGAGCAGCCCTCCACGCGTCCAGAATACTGCAGGGTCCTACTTGTTCTCAGCTTCACAGCTGGGTGGACTAGATGTGCATAAAGAAAACAAATGAGGTCTAGTTCTATCTCCTGCTTACTCACACTGCCATTGCAGTCAGCTGTGCCCATAAGCCAGTAAAACACATGAAGTATTTTATATAGAGCAAGCAAAATAACTCCAGGAGAACCTAATATTAATTATTTAACCAAATATGAATTATTTCATGCATGTTCCTGTATGAAAGACGCACACATAGTGGTGAACATGAGTTTTATTTTTGAAGAACAAAGATAATCATCCAGTGATGTTATATATTGGACTTCTACAAGAGGCCATATGATAAACACGACTGCATAGGAAACGATTGATTACTGAAGAGGACGGCCATGGCATGGAGGAGTTGCTTCTGGGAGTTGGAGTTCTCATACAGCCATGGCGTGGAGGAGTTGCTTCTGGGAGTTGGAGTTCTCATACAGCCATGGCGTGGAGGAGTTTCTTCTGGGAGTTGGAGTTCTCATACAGCCATGGCGTGGAGGAGTTGCTTCTGGGAGTTGGAGTTCTCATACAGCCATGGCGTGGAGGAGTTGCTTCTGGGAGTTGGAGTTCTCATACAGCCATGACACGGAGGAGTTATTTCACACTTCCACGTGTAGCACAGCAGGTCTGGCTTCCACCTCCTCCATCAACGTCTTGTTCTGACAATAACCTCGTAACCTTGTCAGAACTCAGTACAAGCTACTCAGTATAGCTGCTGCTTCATATATGGAAACAAACTGCTGAGAGAGCTGGATTTAACACAGCAGTTATGCATCCAAATATCCAGTATGGGGGAGATATTGACAAAGCCATTTACTTAAAAGAGTCACCATTTGTTTTATAAAAAAAATTAAAAAAAACACCCCGGAATTTAATTCAATTTAGTAATTTAGTAATAATGATTTATTCTTAAGTTATTTATTTCTAGTTTTGTAACCTTCAGCATGCCCCCTGTAAAAGTAACATGAATAATTCTATGAGCAAGTTGATTGAGTCAGGAAGCTCTCTGGCTTCTCAGCATGCAGCGCTGGGAGTTGCAATTCCAGCAGTTCAGAGCTGCCCACCTGCTGCTCAATAAGTGAAGTGTGTCTATTTTCAATACCAGAGCCCCACAATGTAAAGAGCAGCTATTAACCACATGCTATATAAAAGATAGAAACAGCTGATGCCTGATTGCAGTTAAGAACACTCATTCTTTAGAAATATCCAAAGAATGTAAGCCAGACATTATAGAGCATTGCTGGGCCTGCAGATCTAGGCGCATGATAATAGCATTCCTAGCAGTTTGTTTATCATCTTTCTTTCATGCAAAAGTATTTTCTTTTACCTTTCCATCTAATAAGTGGCTGGTCAGTAAAGCAGGGCTTCCTTAGCAGCAGTCAAAAAGAGTACCGTCCGTTTTTTGTTCCCTGTCCAGCTTCCTTGTGCAACAGGTTTAATGTGAAAGGAAGGGACACTTTCAGACATCACAACTCTAAGACTTGTATGCTTTTAAACTAACGCCTGGTTTTACAGGTCCTGATTACCTTACCCAAGGTACCATTAGCTAGCCCAGGATTAATGCTAATCAGGGTCTGTGAAACCAGCAGTACAGTACTCGCTATCCCTGTTTAGAGTTCATTGCCCAGTCTCTATTTGTTTCAGACTTGGGGGAAAACAAACAAAAAAAGAGTTATAAATCATTCCTCTCGTTCTTGGAAGGAACTGCTATGCTTGTTATTGGAATAACCAGTCTGCGAAACAGGCTGCGTATAAAAAATGAAAAAAAAGACACGGAAAATACATTTTCCATCATAAATCTGACACAAAGACGGCCTTGGTTGTTTATAGAAATGTTAAGTTAACAGTTATTAGGACTCCAAGCCTTTTCAAAGTGTACAATTTGGACAGTTTTCTTGCTCTCGCGGGGTGGAGAAGGAAGGTAAAGTGAGCCAAAAGGCCACCCATATGGACACCAGCTGATTTTCCAAATGGACCCCTCCTCCCTCCTCCCCCCTCCCTTTTCCCCTCGCCAATTCGCTTTCTCAACACTACCAAGGTGCTGCCTTTTATAGAGCAGCCAAAACCAGCAATTCACAGGCCAGAACTCCTTGTCTCATCATTTTTTTTTTACCATAAATTACTGAAATAAAGTACCCCTGGGATTTTGTATTTATTTATAATGTATTTGTTTATTTTTTCAAATGGAGATTATTCAACATCCCATGCTCCGGTTTGCACAGTGAACTCTAGTGAGAGTCCCATTTCACTTCAGAAAATCTATCTTTTTCCTGGACGAGCAAATAATGGTAACACGTTACATGCAGTGTCTCTAATTAGTGTGTATTTACATTGTAATTACTTAGTAAATACATGTGTACTTACACACAGTTACAATGTTATTATGCATAGTTACAATGTACCTAACCCTAACCCTTTTCTATACAATTGTGCACTTAAATTTATCGTGCAAAAAGATTTACACATGAAGTACATTGAAACTATGCATAATAACATTGTAATAATGTGTAAGTACGCATGTATTTATTAAGTAGCTACTATGTAAATGCACAGTAATTAGAGACGCAATGTAAAGGGGGTCTAAGGAACATTCCTACGTACTATATGTTGTTCAGTTCAGTCGTCATGGTGATTTTTTTAACCAGAGCTGCACATTCCAATAGTGGTGGAGTAGAGATTCTGCTTTCACATCATTCAAACTGCACCACTGTACAGTTTATAGCACTGCAGGGACTGCCCGTACCCCAGCTACCACTAAATTATACAGTACCCAAATCACACAGCAGGGCTACCTGTTAAAGAAACCACTCCTGCAATGTGTGCTTTATCATCCTTTACAGTATTTAATCTACCATGTAAAATCTGAGCTATGGGAATCATTCTTTATGAGAATCCACTGCTTTAGCAGAACGTGTTCAATTAGACCAGAACACTAATAAGCAATGTGACTACAGCACACATATGACATGTCATACCTTCCTAGCTAAACTTCTTCTATATATGTAACACAGGTATTGAGTATATCAGACAAACAACGTTACCTTTCAAACTGTAATCACAGTGTAATTAAGTATGAAATATAAGGGTGATTCCGTGCAGCAGCTTTGACATGAGAACTCGCGATTCCTGTTCTATCTGTAAAGTGACAGGAGCTGGGAGATAAGAGCAGAAGGCTGAACCTCTGTGGAAAATGAACTTGTTATATTATTCCTTTTTGAACCCTGAAGATTAATGAGGATGAAAAAAACGTTGAACTGAGGTGGGGCATTAAAATAACACAGCTTGGACGCGGATATGACAGGCGGAATGTAAATAAAACACTCTGGGGTTATTTTCAGTCACAGAATCTGCAAACTATTTCAGACTGCACTGTTTTTTACATGTTGTCATTTGAAATTCTTTGCTGTGACGTTCTATTGAGATGGCACAGTATTGTGATACAGCAGCCATGAGATACTCGTGAAATAATCCCTACCACTAACACAGCACACTCTGGCATATTTGTGCTGGACTCCTTGTTATTGTCTGATCTTGAGCCCCTGGCATGGATGCTGGCCAAAGCTGGCCATGGGAGGGTGGCACTGGACTGCTAGCTGTGCCATTCACAACAGCACGCTTCAATAGCATAGTATTAATGATAGCTTTAATATGGCATCCAGGCTTTATAAATACGTGTGTGTGTGTGTGTGTGGGTGTGGGTGTGTGTGTGTGTGTGTGTGATTTAGGTACCTGTCCCAAAATAACCAAACAATCTATGGTGGGGTTGCCAGCCAGCCCCACTTTCATGAGGTTTAGGTTAAGGAACACAATCAAATAGAGTTAAATATTTAGATTGGAACATTAAACAGCAAGCCGGTTGATTTTCCAAAACTGAAACGGCTTCTCAGCTTTTATTTTTTAACTTTTGTAGACTCATAACCATTAGCGGTTCAAGCTCCAAACTGAAAGAGCAAAGCAAACTCACTTTAAAATAATGACCTGAACATGTTACAAATCTTGACACATACAGACACTGCTTTATTAACTTTGTACAGGGGATGGGAAGAGTTAGGAGAGACATGATCAACGTTTCAAAGGTCCCAAGAAAGTGTACCCCAGTAGCCATTTCAAACACCGCACAGAATCTAGAGCCAGAGGTTTGTACAGTGAGCAGTTAGTTACAGCAAGACAGAGGGTAGCGGCACTCTTCCATTCAAGAGCTCTCTGGTTGAAATTCTGGGATCAATTCGCTCCTAGGATCCATCGATGGGCCGGGTACCTCACTCTAATTCATCAACTCTCTTACGTTATCTTACTGATGTAATTCCCAAGCTGAAAGAAATAATACCAGCCTGCATCGTTAGTTGGAACTGACCTCTCCATTAACGCAGGACTACACAGAAACATTTCAGTCCTCAGCAAGATAGATATTTATTTCTTCACAAAAGCCATCAGTCTTCACTTGTAGGCCAAGGTTCCTGCAGAGCAGCTGATAAGAGAGATCCCTTCCTCCTCAGCTAAGTGCTGCCCTGATTAACTGCTGCTCCTCCCCAAGCACTTCCTGGGGGCAAAGATCATCGGAAATAAAGCCCTCAATCAAAGACCCAGGCCACTTATTATCAAGGCTGAAGAGCCCCGCTCTCCTGATAAAGGGACTTGTACAGTACAGGACATTCTGAAGAGGCAGCCATCACCACTCACACTGTAACAAGTCCCTGTCTTACTGTGTCTTTCGCATTGTTGCAAATTCCTTTTTTGAAGACAATCACGCTCGTTTTGAAATGCCATACTAGATAATAATAAACTATGACTTCACGGTTCTTAATAAGCACCCAGCCTAGGAGGAACAGGGGCAGGAGAAGCAGTGATGGGGTGGCTTTAGTTTGAGAAAATATCTTTTTATTTTTACAGGACAGAGCCCATCGGATTAATCTGCCCTGACTGTTCTCTCAGTTTGAATGCGAGTGAGTTATCTTTTTAATCTAGGAAAGCATTTCAGCTGGTATTTGCTCATTGTGTGCTTTTGAAATTCATGTATTATGGTGAGCAATAATTTTGTCATCAGCGCTATTATATGCTACAACAATGAAACCTCTCACTCAATTAAGACCCTTTGTGTGGGTATTTATTTTAGTACTTCACTATAATAGAGATTTAAAAAACACCCTCATAAACAAGCTGGGTATAAACAGTATCAGTTCTAGTCAACGGAGAAAGAAAGAAAGAAGGCCTGTGCTTTTTTTTCCAAAAACAGAATGAGTAACAAAGTATCCTTTCTATGGGACTTCCTTCCATTCTGATTGGCTTAATTAGCACCTGTTGACAGACTCCCAGCTGAGCAGGAACCAACCAATCAGCTTGTGGCATCTGTCATCCTTGGCGGACCAGGGCTCGGACCCAGAATCAGATCCTTTGTCTGTGTTGGAAATACAAGACGACTAATTGCCAAAAAAAAAAAGAAAAAAAAAAGCACTTTATATCATAGAATAATAACAAAATAGCATGCCTGTTTACCATTACCGTTTACCATTCGAATAGGAACAAATAACACAGGGAATATTAACAGAGGCATTCTGGAGAAGCTGCAGAACAGTCAGCAGGATATTGAGAGCTGTGTGCAGCGCTCACTCTCAACTACAATGTGCACAGCAATGATGTGCGTCCGTTTGAGCAGATTTGAGAGCTTGTTTGCCATGCTGTATCCCAAACCCTGTAATTCAGCTTTGCAAATATGCACATGAAAACACAATTGAAACGGAAGTACCTGGCTGCAGTCTAGACCACATGCAGGATAAAGCTTTCATACATTTGATGGAAATTTAACCTGCCCTGGATTTATAAAAAGCTTGGGGAGTCAACTGGGTTGCATGGGAAGCTAGTGCGGGGTATGAAGATGCAATTCGATCATGTACGTATCAAATGCAGGTTGATACAGCATACATGGGATGTTCCAGGTGAACTACTGCACCTTGTAATGATGGATGATGGATTTTATTTTTTTTTGCAAATGCAAAACACAAATGAGATAGCAGGTGTAGGTGTATTCATGCAAACCTATTCATGATATTTAATCACCATGCAAGAAGCATTCGGTGGATGACAAGCTTTTCGGGATCCCAATTAATCCCAATGCTAATACCACTTTGTACCCATTGTGACCCGGTTCCAACCTTTCCAGCTTCCCCTGTGCGGGTTCCATAGAATCCAGCAATCGCTCAAAGTTCTAATTCATAAAAGAGCTTCCAGTTTAAAAGAGAGAGAGAGACAGCAGCAGCAGCAGCTGTAAAAAGCACATGTTAGCTCTATTGTTGTTTGAAACTGTATCCCTGCTTTTAATACTCATGCTCATATAATAGATCCTTAACAGGAGCTGTCAGCAGACCATGCAATAGGACAGCCAGCATCTAATGTAGCTTAATTAGATCCCATTAGCAGCTATTTGTGCTGCACTGAAAGCTTGATACACTTATATATTTATTTTCGTTAAGGAAAATGGAAGCATTCAGACCATGTTTACCCACTTAAGCCGAATCAGTGAACATTATTTTATGCAATTAAGTTGTATAAAAAGGGAAAGAAAGGAGGGCTTATCATGAGCAAGGTGTTCAGCGGGCCACACTTTGCACCTGAGCTTTGATCAATAAAGTCAAGTGATGACATGTAGACTTGTGATGCAAGAAATAAAACAACCTGAACAGCGTTAGTGAAAGATGGCAGCAGGTGAAATCTCTAAAAGTGGACATTCAACATCCTTCCCCACCGTGTTCTGCAAACAGCAAGAAAACTACCAGCCTTCTTTTTCTTTACATCTCAATTCAGCTTTTCAACAAACGTGTTGCTGCATACGGATGATCTGTCCATAGCAGAAGTGCAAAAAGCTTTTGTTTTATTTCATTAGGATTAATAATGAAAACAGGTACTGTGCGTAACATTTATAAAACTGCAAATACAGGTGCTCAATTACTGCTCAAGGGTAAATATTATTTGAAAAATGATTAGCCAGAGTCCCAGGTGCCAAAAACCAGCGTCTTTCATCGAGTAATATTTGTTAGTAAAAGTAAACAGTTACATGCATGTATGGTAATGTTTGAAGAGTGGCCTCCCTTTACACTCGATTTATTATATTAACACAGACCTCGGGTTGTGCCTCCTTTTATTAAGATGATTTGAAAATGACCATGTTTCACACAGTGCAATTTACTAGATAATTCTATATACACAGAAACATCAAAAGCATAAAGGTTTTGCTATCTTAATATGCATTTTAGCAAGCTGGGTAATAGACAAATACTGCAAATCATTTAATTGCAGGCTCTTACAACAACCTACTGCTTTAAAACCTTATTGGAGAAGATATAAGTGTATACATATGCTGTATGCAGCTTTATCCAACAAAAACCGACAGCAAAGATGCAGCTTTCATGGCAGCAATCAGCAAGCACTTTGCATCACTGTACATTTTCAAGCAATCGCCTCTGTCACACATGACAGCGAACACAAAACTCTTAAATATAGCCTTGACTTTTTAGAACTGAACCAGGTAACATGCCTTTGACCCGATGCAAAGGGGTCCTGTTTCAGGCTTCTGAATGCAATGACCAATAGATGGCACTGATGTGCCAGTGTCCTTGTGAGTTTGAAGACCATTATTAGTCCATTATTCCATTAACTCTGTCGCTTCGTAGTTATTCTTCCTATAGTTAGCAGAGAGAGATAAGAGATCCACAAAAATAAACAGGGCTGTGAAAGAATGAGTCGGCACCTGGGAGTGTTATTAATTGTGCTAGCATTTGCTTGCTGCCTGCTCTGAATCTCATGTCAATGCCGTTTAAGATCCTGTTGCAATGCTTATTGGAACTGTTCCCCTGTAGTGGGAAGGTATATAATACAATTGCACTGCTTTGAAAAGTCTTAACTTTAAGTCAGCTTAAAGCCAGGCCATGCTGAAATGTGGAGGATGGGGAAGTGTATGAAGCACCATCGCTAGGGAATCAAGCTTATTACAAGATTTTCTGTTTCACACATGGAGACCTGCCATTGACTTGGTACGGGAAAGAGCAGGTCACTTTTGAGTAAAGAGAGATCTCTCTGGAAATAAATAATAGTTAACTTTAAAATGTTCAAAAGGTGTCATTAAATTAACTATAATCAATTATAAAAATATATCTAATAATGAAACGTATTATATAGTGTGCCACAGTTTTGCAGTAACACAAGATCATTTAGGAAGAATGGAAGGCTTTATGGAATGATAAATAACCTGCCATCATTTTTTTTGAAATTGAATTAGATATGGTAGGATCTTAGCATTGTCTGCCAAGGCCTGTTGAAAATTGTTCAAAACTGCAGAACAGGTATATTTGTCAGTTGGAAGCCTTGGTAAATGGTGAAAACAACACAATGAATAGAAAAGATGAACAGTGTTGAAATGAGTATCACGACCATTATCTCAGTTTAAGTAATTACATGGACTAAAATGCAGAGACCTGCAAACAGACCCAGGGCAAGGAAACATGTGACCTGCAAACAGAACAAGAACACAATGAAGTGACCAATCTAGCTGTGAATTACTCTTGCAATCGATAAGAAATGTTCTGTTAATTAACACTAGAATCTTTATTAAATTGGACCTGCAGTTTATAATAACACTGGCCGTTAATATATTGCAATGCAATCATACCATTGATAACAAATAGCAAGTTTGAAGACCCAGCAACAATGCAATTAATAATTCATATACAACATTTCATTGGCAACCCACTTAGTCCAGAAGCTATTTTTTTTAAACTGTTCTCTGTCTATTTGTTTTTACTAAACCAATAGTATACAGGCTTAATGCAAATTGTACGTCACAAACTCATTAGTTTAAAAAACGGTCCATATTATGCCTGAAACTTCATCACCAGCACCTGGAAGTCGAATCCCAACACACCACTATGAGAACAAAAAGTAGTCTCAGTGGAAGAATACGAACCTAAAATACATCAAAATACATGGAATACATGAGAGAACTTTCCCAATCGCCGCCGCTTGTTAAAAAGGGAGGGCTCTTTGCGTTGCATCCTCAAACCAGAATGCTTTTATTAGTTCCTTTCTGTGTTGTCCACACTGGTGCAGGCTGAAAGAAAATCTAGCTGCTGTGTGACAAAACTGTCCTGAAGGCATTGCTCTGTTACCAGAAAGAAATCCATTTGCTAATGGTCTAAGTTATTCAGAGAGAGTGAAGTCTTGACAAATAGCCTTGCAACAGAGATAAGCATGCTTGGAGCTATTTGGGCTGTGCTGCAGACAGTCTGTAAGATAAATCACTTAGGTTCTTGGGGGATAAGTGAAAAGCCTCGGTTGCTTGTTTAATAACAGGTCAAGTTGTTTTGCTTTGTTGATCTATATCCCTGCATTTATTACTGAAAACATGTTAAGGTCTGCATTTAATAAGGAAATGTTACAGGATAGCTTATCTGTTTATGCTGTGTTTCAGCATTGAGTATTTGAAGGATTTTCAGAGGAAATGGATGCTGAAATGTATATATTTTGTTGCCTACTTTATTCCTAATAATCTTGTGCCCATGGAGACAGCCCTGGAACAAACAGGCGACAGCAGGGCAAGCACATTGCTCAGCTGTCCCCTGAGATGAATTACACGGATATGAGCCCTTCCTAGAGAAGGACTGGAACAGCCACATTCTTTTACAATTATCTGAGGGATAATCCCCAGTGCTTCAGGACCATGCCGTGTTCAGATAGAGCAAAGCATTTATAAAGTTGAACCTGATTGAGATAATCAGACTGGAATGAATGTCTTTCTGGCTTTTGTAATGTCTAAATCAGACCAGTGATTCATTCAAATCTTGACTCTGGAAAGGCAATTGGTCCTCATTTCTGCAATCTGACCTGAGGGACTGAGCCATGTGACAATGACTGCACATCATGGCCTGTACTCTATCAGTGCGCTGATCCATATGTAATACTACATTCAATAGTATATTTCATTCCTGAGTCTGAAGCTGTGTGACTCTTTCTTTTGAGGGGGACCCATGTGAAGCATACTATTGTGAACAGCATGATAAAAGAGTGGGGGGTTGAGACACGCTTACTGTTAGGCAAGTATTAGGAGATGTCAAAATACAACATGAATACTAAAAGCAAAGATTATACAGGCTACTGAATGGATTATTCAGTGATGGAAGCAATCAAATGGAAGATGGAAGTGTCAAATAAAGAGCCATGGAGTCTTTTTCACAGCTTGAGCACACGATGTACAGCAGTAAAATCAGAGCAAAGGGTGGTAAAAGTATGGCAAAGAAGAGGCTAGCATGGTGAAGCCCAAATAATATTAAAGCATTGTAAAAGTATGGTAAATGTATATATATAAGAATCAGAAAACAATGGTAAAATAAACTACAAAACGACTGTACATACTATTGCCTGAAACCTTTTCAACATGCTCCCTATTGCAGATTGTACAATATTCTGTTGTATTTTATCTGGATGAAGTCATGTTAATAAGCAGGGAACTCCAGCAGGATGAAACTAAGGGATAAAAGGTATTTCGATGTATTGCTGTCGAGACCCCCATCACAATATCCACTGTACCCAAGGAGAAACAAATACTTGCAAATATCTCACACAACAGCGCCTGCGAGGCCTGAAACATCTGTCCTGTGATAGTCCAGTTCTTTGGAAATGTGAACATTGTTGTGCTATCAGGTGCGCTCCATCCTCTCCCAGTGCGATGCTGCTTGTCTCGATGGAAGTCCTGCCTCAGGGGTCCTCAGTCATCGCCCCTCCTTACTTCTGGGGCTCTCTTCTTATGCTACCAGGTGGCACAATGGAATTCCAGAGGCACGAGCTCCTCAGGAATATTTGTGTTACGTCTGAAAAGAGCATGAGGAAGAAGAAGAAGAAGAAGAAGAAGAAGAAGAAGAAGAAGAAGAAGAAGAAGAAGAAGAAGAAGAAGGCTAGAAATGTGAGGCCAATTGAGTCTCTGAACCTCACTTGTCTTTTTTTTTTTAAACTGTCACTTTCAAAAGGAAAAGATGGATTCCTTTTAGCTCTTGCCATTAGCAATTTGTTTTACTTTCAAAGTCTGACAGAGCTTTTTCCATGAAGTTGATGCAATAATAGTGACCTGAAATTGGTGGATTTTGTAACCTGACATGGCAATCTAATCTAATAAGACTCAATTTTTAGGAAATGATGCAAAAAAATTATACTTTTAAGCCTTTTCTCAAAGATAATAGCAATTTATAATGCAGATGACAAAAACTACAACTGTGCACACATTATAATGGGCAAAAACAAAAGCTATGATTTCTATAATCAGTTATTAACAATGAAATGCTTGACAAGGTGAGAGAAAGACAGAAAGAGTTGTATTTATCCTGAAGAAGCTTAAAAATATTAGATATTTTGCTGAGACAGCTGTCAGAGTAACACGTCATAAACATGGCCTTGTCTGTCATCAAGACGGACTGCACTGGGACTATCTATTCCCACTCTGTCTGATGAAATGAAACAGTGGGAATCGTACACAGAGGTTCATATTCCCCACTTATATAAACTCTCATTCAATTATTACAATAACATTTCATTAAAACAAACAGAATAATTACATGTCACTCCTGAGTATTACATATCAAGAGTTCATACATTTCTAATATAGAAATACTAAAAGAAACTAAAGTCCAATGACCAATGTTTCGACTACAAGTCTTTCTCAGTGTCCTTGAAGACACTCAGAAAGAGGTTTCTAGTCGACACGTTGAAGAAAAGCAGGCAATGTAGCAGTTTGAACAGCGTTGCCTCGACCCTCTCTTTTTTTTTTGTCAAGTTTGCTAAGGCACAGCTGCTGGAGATGTCAGGGGAGCATTATCAGACCTGGCTTCCTCTGTGGCCCTCCCAGGGTCTCCGGTTCAGGCGAGCAGCAGGCTTCTTTTATCACAGAAGGCCTTCTGCTGTCAGCGGCTTGACATTCCTCCTCCAGTGGACATCTCCTGCCTGCCTGCTGCTCCCCGGGAGAGATAGGGGTCCACCGAGAGTCTGGAAGATTAATTACCCACAAGATGTTTTATTATTATCACAAGCGTTGTTTTTTTTGGTCTTA
Organism: Acipenser oxyrinchus oxyrinchus; assembly: GCA_030684275.1. Classification (NCBI taxonomy): domain Eukaryota; kingdom Metazoa; phylum Chordata; class Actinopteri; order Acipenseriformes; family Acipenseridae; genus Acipenser; species Acipenser oxyrinchus. Next base: position 5,313,453 of record CM060273.1, read on the forward strand.
ATAACATTAAATTGTTAATGTGGAGCATTAAAACAGTAGCTGCTATTTAAAATGTGGTGCCTTTCCCACAGACAAACACATATGCACACGCACACACACGCACACACACATGCACATGCACACGCACACGCACACACACACACACACACACACACACACAAGCACAAAGACCCACACATAAGCCAAAACTTTTCAACAGGTGGGGATGTCCCACCATGGCAGGTCAATGTAACTAAACATATATTTTCTATAGAAAGCAGCTTTTTTTGTTTGTTTGTTTTACATTTTAAGTTTATTCTCATTCCTTGCCATTGAAAACCAAACATTTGTTAATAATTAGATACTTAGAAAGGTCTACTTTAAAAATAGCCTGCCTCTCAATGGAATCTTCATTATATTGTCTATTTAATGCATCATTGTAAATTGCTTTTGAAGTACATTCTTGATTACCTGCATTAATGTGTCAGGTTTGCACTGTCTGCCAGGCACACTCCATCTGAAGTGTTGTGGGCACTGTTCAATGAAAGAACCCTGAAATCCATTGCAAAGGGATTGTTTTCTTCCTGCAAGATATTAATGTTTTATAGCGCTGCTAATTAGTTCTAATAAAACCACGAGCTAGAAATCTAGCCTCAGAGGTACGTTCTTTATACATTCCTGCTTCGGGAAGGTGCACTGCAGTGGTGTAGCTGGGGGGGGGTTTAGGGGTATGAACCCCCCCCCCCCCCTGAAATTCATTATTCAACCATGTGGGAGAAAAAATAATGTCAGCCCCCTGCAACACAGTAAACCCCGCCCCGTCCCAACTATTGTAAGCTCTGACCCGTGAGCTGTTTGCTTCGCTGTCCGGCTAAGCACACTTAAAAAATAAAAATTAATCTCCCAAAAAATGTATGTGTTAATCGCAGAAGTTAACTTTGATTACTTGGTAGCTCTAATTATTACCCATCTTCAAAAATCTCCATCCCTCCCCCGAAACAAAATCCTGGCTATGCCACTGCTGCATTGTGTACCAATGCTAAAAGAGTCTTTTTAATGAAATGACCAATGTTTTCCACTGCGAGTCAGTGTCTTCAATGAGAATGGCCTCTCGTCGAAACCCGTGCCTTTCAATTTTATGATGACCTCTGATGCTTGCATTTCATGCTAGGTGGCTTGGCTGATGTTGAGGGTAATACACTGGCTGCAATGGCGTTTCTTTTATGTAGGATAGGTGGGTGAAGACAAGAGCATATTCCCTTGCCAAACGCTGTGCACACTACAAACTCGTTATATTGAGAATGCAAGGGATTTTTATAAACTTGTTGTGACAGCCTTGGGCAAGTGTGTTCTACTGAACACTTACCTCCCCTGTAAATATGAAATGATATCCTTGTCTAAAGCCATGCATTACTATTCTTTATAATATGATATACTGTTCAGTTTCCTGTCGCTTAGGAACCAAATGTTTTGAAGCCTTTCTTTTTCATAACCCTCCAACCATTGCATCATTGAAACATGTTTAAAATCCCTCTGTCCGCCGTCCCCCTTTCAGCGGTCCCTGTTACTGCAGGAGAATAAATCAAAAGGAGTGGATAGAATAAATCTGGACCTGTCACATCTTGTGGCTAACTTTAGGAGTGATGGATCTTAATTGGGATGGAGCTGGCAGCGTTTAACGAGGAGGTATGTGATAAAACGTTTTTTCCCGTTTTGTTCTTTTGTCTTTTCTTATTTTATTAATAGAACGCGCTAAGTATCCTTTAAATAAGCTTAGCAATAGCTCAAACGGCATCTGGAGAGAGTTACTTGTGGACTGTATATATAAAGGTATAAATCAGGGCGCATCGACTTCATCAGAGAGTGGTAGGTGCACTGCTGGCTGCCACACTGCTGCTCAGGGTCTCATTTAAATTCATACAGCAGCTCAACTCCTATTACACGTCTTCTTTGCAATATGATGGTTTGTTTATACTGCCGTAAAGACTATTAGTGTCAGAATGCAGGACAGACTCCGGTAAAGTGAACCATTCATAATTCAATCCTATCCAAATATCCTGAAAATAAAACGGCACTTGCACTTGCCAGTTACTGTGCTGCATGTTTAAAAGCTTCGGGATCATTTCTCTTCAATCCTGTGAAGATCATATAAACCAGTTAAGTGCAATGCCTACAGTGCATATCGACTTACTATTCTCTGTTCTCCGCAGAACACACATTACAATTCTATCAGCACTGTCATTATATTGGCAGTTCATGCTGTGATGAACAGGCCTAGGGTTGGCAAAACTTCTGGTGCATAACCACTGAGCTGTCTACATCATTAGGACTGAGCCTGAACTCCACTGTTTTAACATTCGTATTCATAACAAATATGACCTTATCTGAATATTTAGATGATATTCACATGTTGGATTGTGGGTTTGGGAATCCCTTAATACTCTCTGTTGTGTCATCAGGAGAGCGGAGTGACTGGACTGGCAGCTCAAGCACACGTTGAATCATAAGGAGCAGCAGTACAATATACACCAGCAGACTGAATGCATTCAATAATTACTTCTGTTATGATTGAATTTGTATTTATATATAGTTCAGAAAAGCTAGTTTGCAATAACGTTTCAGAAGTAAAAATAACCAAGCAGCTAACCAGCTGTCTTGTGCATAATTATACATTTCTAGAACTGTTCTTACCCTAAAATCACTGCCAGCCAGACAAAGTAAACCAAAGGCTTTAAGAGATGAGGTCACACGAGAAATGAAGCCAGGCGTGCTGAAGATGAGACACCATGAAGATGGTTAGGGTAAGTGGTAGGGTTTTAAACAACACTTACTTTGCAAGACAAGTACTGGGGAGGATTGAACTTGAGTCAGTAAGTGATAAAACATACTAGCCTGCCTGTTAAAGATATAAGTCTTCAGGGAAACAGAGAGAGGTCCTTTTCTCTAAACAATACCTCTAGACAATTCCATTATCTTCCTTATGACCTGAAACAGCTAGCGAACCTCATCACTTCATCAACGGCACTGTCCATTATCTTCCTTATTACCCGAAACAGCTAGTGAACCTCATCACTTCATCAACGGCACTGTCCATTATCTTCCTTACCTGAAACAGCTAGTGAACCTCATCACTTCATCAACGGCACTGTCCATTATCTTCCTTACCTGAAACAGCTAGCGAACCTCATCACTTCATCAACGGCACTGTCCATTATCTTCCTTACCTGAAACAGCTAGTGAACCTCGTCACTTCATCAACGGCACTGTCCATTATCTTCCTTATTACCTGAAACAGCTAGTGAACCTCATCACTTCATCAATGGCACTGTCCATTATCTTCCTTATTACCTGAAACAGCTAGTGAACCTCATCACTTCATCAACGGCACTGTCCATTATCTTCCTTACCTGAAACAGCTAGTGAACCTCATCACTTCATCAACTGCACTGTCCATTATCTTCCTTATTACCTGAAACAGCTAGTGAACCTCATCACTTCATCAACGGCACTGTCCATTATCTTCCTTATTACCTGAAACAGCTAGTGAACCTCATCACTTCATCAACGGCACTGTCCATTATCTTCCTTATTACCTGAAACAGCAAGCGAACCTCATCACTTGATGACCCTTTTATGATTTAATTTAGATCTGTCACCATTCCCGTCGATTATTTAGATTTTACTATTCACGCAACTTTTGTCAGACAGAATCAACAGCTCGGTTTTATGCTGAGCTGCTCCCATCCAGCCCAAAAGGAAGCATTGCAGAGTGACCTGTACTAATTGAATAACCTTTTTCAATATGAAGAGCTTGTTGGAAGCTATTTGCATGAACATTTCCAAACTAAACCAAGGCGTTCCAGTTTGGAACAGCTAGCAGTAAACACCCTCTAGGTTAATGGTACAACTAATAGTAAACACTCCCTCCGTATTTCAGATTTATAGGTTATTTCTTTTATCCAAAGAAATAAATAAACACTCTGGAAAGCCACACATACAGCACATGCAAAATGATTGATCTTATTAAAACATGTCTCATCAGCTACAAACCTAAAGTGTAATTAACTGACTTGCCAAGACCCACAATGTCCAGTATCCTGCTTTTCTTTTTAAACATTTCCTGTCTCATCCATTAGTTAGATATTCTACTGTGTGATCTTGTCATGGGGGGTCAGCAGATATGACTCACAAAGCTGGATTTCACAATGCCAGGATATAGGGTACTGCAGTCACGAATGAGAAAGTCTGTGCAGAATTCTCATCAACCATCTCTTTCTGGATTCTGGACCCTGTAGTTAATGTACCTGTACTTTGTAGTGTAAGACCCACCCTTTCTTCTCTTTCTTTGGGATGCTGTGTGTTTTTTGGCTGGCTTGGCACGCAGGCTCCTCTCATATAATTCAAGCGGTTTTATTGTTTGAAAGAATGAAGTAATAACTGGGAGTCGATAATAACTGGCTTAATCACTCCAGTGCTCTTCTTTGTGCTTCATTTTCCACATTTCCCCTCCTATTCTTAGAACGATTTTGCATTCTAATGAAGAAATAGCATTCCGTTATTCCCGGCTGTGGTGGTCTCCCAGCTTCATTCCACGCTTTTTGTCCGAAACTCCACATTGTTTGCATCTGACATTCAAAGAAAGCTGGTTCTGTTAATTCAGCAAATTAGAAGCAGTCCTTTACATTTCCTCATATGGACATTTCTTTCATGAATAAATCCTGCATGCAATAGTGACGCATTGTAAAACAAACAAACAAACTAACTAACGTTTGATTTGATCTATCCCCGGTTCAAATCTCGGCTCACTCAATGACTCACTGTGTGACCCTGAGCAAGTCACTTAACCTCCTTGTGCTCCGTCTTTTGGCTGAGACGTTGCTGTAAGTGACTCTGCAGCAGATGCATGGTTCACACACCCTAGTCTCTGTAAGACGTCTGCTAAATAAAGTAATAATAATAATAAATGTATTCATTAAAATTATTATCAAGGTGCTAATGACAAATATTCCCTCCTATCTTCATTGTAAGTCAAGCAAAAAAAAAACAAAACACAGGGATCCTATTGCTGAAGCAGAAACCTCATGGAAAGCTAAACAAATTAAACCCCACACAGATATGACTCTCGCCCTGACAGTCTTAAACCCTTTTGAAACATTAACTGCACAGGACGAATTGCAGAATATCTGCTTCAACACTAGCTTGTGATCGAGGCCAAACCAGACTCTGTTTGTCATGCTATAAATTTCTCACATATGAGTACCTGTAGCTGCTTATTAACGCAGTCTGAATGGCTGCCAGGTGCTTTCAGCTCACACAAGTGCTGCTCTACCTTTGTGTTCCTAGAGGCTGCTTGGACAATGGGAATGGCCTTCACTATTATGACAGGCCAGGGATTAGGTTGTACAACATGACTTCCACCAATCTCGTTTTTTGCAGTGCAGTTTTGGTTCTCTCTTTAGGGTAAGATTGATTGCACAATGTTGCCAAACCCTGTCTAATATTTTAGCCTGCATACACGGTATTGGATTATAAAGCTTGGCTTCCCGATGTTACTTTAGAGATGGGAGGTTAGTGAAACTAGCCAATACAGTTATGCTACAAACTGTGGAGCAATGCAGTTTTTATTTTGATTGACACATCATTTACGCTAAGATGATTCAATCCAACTAAGCATTGATCCACTTTCATCAAGTTAATAGGACTGAAAAAAATGCAAGCTACTTGCAAGACCCTGGTGGAATTGTCTCACCAGACCGTTCAAACAGTGAAAGCTTTGGAAGCCCCAGAATCACATCACCTTTATACACTGAAGAAGCAGCTGTTTGTAGATTCAAGTGCAAGATTTTCATACAACATGTAACCCGGGGGCGGGGAAAGCTGTACCTGGCAGCCTGGGATGCATCTGATGAAGGACAAGCTTGAACAAGAAACAGAAACCAGGAGGGAGACAAAGTGCACTAGATTGTTTCAAGATCACCCAAAGCTTGTCTTTTTATGAATCCCAAACTGCAGTATCAGTGTCGCTATGCAGTGTGTATACGTACCTCCATGTGGTGTTTTAGTGTGTGAAGGTATTACCTGTAATTAGAAGGTGCTGCACTCACAGACAGTAAAGTTATACTCTCCGTGGTTGAGAATGTTTCTAAGTGCAACCTACAAGACAAAAGATGACAAATGACTGTTAAAAATGCACCGGTTTGAATGTTTACCCACACAGAATACTTTTATACCAGCTGGTGTGGTTTCGGCCTATTACATTACAGAAGAAGAAGAAAAAAAAAAAACTTTGCAAAGAGCTGTAACCCAAATGGACAAGAACTGTGTGCTGGCGAGGATCGTTATTTTAGCGTTTCTTAGAATGCCCGCGGGCGTGACAGATTCCTAAAGAGACTGCAGAAAAACAGGTGTTCCAGAGTTAATTAAAAAACAATCCGGAAAAAAAAAAAATGTGTCAAGCCGTTCTGAGCAGCGCATTGATTATTAGGTTAAAAAAAAAAGGATTGGGAAACTTAAAAGCCAAACCTTGAGACTAACAATAAGGCAGTTGACGTAGCAGGAATGCAGCTGTCGTTATTGGGAGATTATCTATAATCTTCTATTACTCAAAAAAGGGTGGAGAACATCTCATACTTTAACACCAAGTCTTACATGCTATTGAAGACAGCAAGTTCTCCTGTCAAAGAGGTCTAGGAAACAGCTGATACATGCACTGAAACCTCTTTGGGGTCGAGTCCGCTCGTGTTTTCAGGGTACTGAAACTCTGTTACTTCTAATAATAACAACACAAATAAGAGGGGCTGGAAAACTCCACGTGTTGCTGTGCCCAGATCATTAGGATTTACTCCAGAAAAAGGCAGGGTGACTGTAATTGCTTTTAAGACTGCAAGCCTAATGCTTACCAATATGCAGCTGAATTCAGAACTGTGTCTTCATTATCCTTACATTATAAAAGGAACTGGAGGAAGATTATGTTACAAAAAAAACCCTGAAGAACAGAATCTTAAAGGTGTCATCAGGAATCTCACTGATGTACTGTTCTAACTGAAGTATCACGTTTAATACTCTCTACCCTTTTCTTTGTGACAGTCATTCCAGAAGGCTTTTTTATGATCCTGGTAAGTAAAAAAATAATAATAATATTCACCTGGCTGATCGGTATAACAGCGCACCTTGGAGTAGATTTGAACCTGTTCTTCGTGGTTAATTAACCAAGTGCAGGTGAGAGGTCTGTGTGTTGCCTGGGAGAGAGCAATCAGGTTGAGAAGTGCTTCAGGGAGCCTCTGATGCGATGTGAGGATCTCACACACACACACACGCACACACACACACACACACACACACACACACACACACACACACACACACACACACACACACACACACACGCGTGCGCACACACAAGGCTCTAATTGAGCAATATTAGAGGGACCTGGAGAGACTGCTGGTGCTCCTTTGAGCAAACGGTTTAGTGCATCAGCTGCCTAACGTTATTCCCTGTGAGAGTATTTTACCGCAGTGACAGGTTGAAATGCACAGGGACTTCAGTGGGTTTAGTGGTTTTGCATTCAAGAGAATTATTTCCCTTAACTCTTGAGCTCCTGTTCTGGTATATCTATGGATGGGCAACGCCATGGTAACGCAATGATTCAGTTTCTTCACTCTTTGAATGAGATATCATTTCAACTTGAAGGTATAAATTGGGTAAGAATGGGGTAAGAATGCTGTTCACTGATTGACTTTATGATAATATAGTTTCCTTCCAGAAATAGCAATATACCATTCTATACCTTTGCATTAATCTACAAAAAGACTGAAAATTGCTATAAAAAATGAACACATAATACCAGAATCTATAATTCACTATTCTAGTTTGGTGCAAACATGCTGTACTTGCAACAAAGCCATCTCACATGATGCTGTGAATCCCTGATTACTCCCTCGTTGCTGCTTTACCACACACATTTGATTGCTAAAGCATTGTGAAAGTTCAGCATGATTGATACAGCTGTTTACAGTGGGAACTTGGTGCTCATGCAGTCTAGTACTTGGATTGGAAGCATGAACTGCTGCATGTGCAGAACACTTCAGGAGAGGTGGAGTTTACTGAAACCTTGCTGACTTGTGGAAAGGCAACTCTTCCCATCACAGATGTGTTTCCCATTAAATCTCCCCCTCTGTAGATATCGGCTCCTCCAGTGACACATCTATGGAGGAGGATTATTTTTTGTTTTGTTTTGTTTTAACAGAAGAGCGTCTCGCATGTTCTTCTATCTTTGCACAGCTTGCTATAGCTGACCTGGTTTAACTTTGGCATGGCAGCCTACATGCCAATCACTAGCATGTGTTATCCATCAGAGGGGCTTTCAGCAAGCCACTGGCACATTGCACAGCGAGCTGTACGTTCAACCTGCAATTCCGTTTGAGTTCAGCAATCCTTAATGGGGTGGCATGTTGGTATCAGCCTGCTAGGGGCCATGCAGGCTGTTTCAATAGGAGTTTTTGACTCCTGCCTCCCTGACACCACCTATTAATTATTTCCACAAGCTTTTGCAAGTGCCAGGAGAATGAGGATGAACAGAGCCAGAGATGAAAGCAGCTTGCTCCTGCCCCAGTTTCCAGGTCCTCCCCATCAGTCGTGTTTATTAATGACCCCTGCCGGCTGGACGTAGGGGCCTGTGACACAGGGGGAGGGGGAGGGAGTTCAGGGCCAGCAGTGATGTAGTGCTCCATAATGGAACAAGCATGTGGAATATTAAAGCACTCACGCTTTCATTATTCACCACACATTTCACAAATACTGCAGAGATGCACGCCAGACATTCCTCCCCGAACAGTCTTAATCATTCATCTTCATCTTTCTTTTCTTCTTATGTGTACTACGAGAATTTTTAACTGATCTACTCCATGTATTTGCATTTGGCAGCACATGTTTTCTGCATGATAAGATTTGTCCCCTCCAATCAGGGTACCAGATGGTTCATATACAGCTAAACACTGTTATCCCTGTGCAACAGGGACAAGGCTGGGGGTGAAGCAGCAGCATGTCCATGCAAGTGAGCATCACAAACACTATGCGGATAGGCCAGGCTCATCTGCACGAGTGGTTATGGAGCTTTTAACCTCATCGCAGAGACATTTCCTTTGGCTGGTTACACTATATTAAAAACAAACAAACAAGCTTTACGTGTATTCAGAGACCGGCCACCAGTCCGTTGCCAGGGACTGGAAAGTGTTTTAAACATTGCAGAAAGCATCATCGTTATTACCATTATCAGAAACATTTGTGCAAGACATTACATGGGCTTTGGGTTAATAATACACATGTGACTGTAGATGAGCATTGTGCATGAATGTTCAATAAACATCTGATTCTCTTTACTGTAATCAGCTACAACATATGAAAGCATGTGGTCCGTGGAACAGTTTGTTATTATTCCATCATTGAGGACGGTATCGGCAGCTTGCAGACCAACAACCAACTTTAGGAGGATGCTGGCTGTGCAAAAGCCTCGTTCATGCAATTCTTGTGCATTGTGTGCTAGCTTGTGCCGTCCTACCTGTAATGACTGGCTCACTTCACTTCACTGACCTTTCATTCTATATGAGATTTAGACGACCCATTTCAATATGATAATAAATGCCATTCATTTCCACAGAATAGAATTGACTGCTTCCTCAATCAAAGCAATGCTGATTAATAGCAGCGCTGGGGAGCAGGTTTACTTCCTGCAGATGGGGATGGCATTGTGTGCAGAAAAAGCGGAAAGAGAGAAATGCTCCGCTCAGGAAGATTCTTCACTATCACTGCACCACACAGAATGTGCTGATTTAAAGATATCTTCCTTTGGTGTGAGTAATAAAAACTGAAGCAAAACAGGGAATGCATCTCTCCAAGCACAGTAAAGTGCACCATGAACATGCTTAAACAAACACAAATTAGGATAAACACCGGTTTATCATTGCATATGGGTTAAGACCTAAAATCAAAAACCTAATTAGAACAAAGAAATGTGCACAAATTAACCCTTCACCTGAACATCAACCACCTGGGCCACAGGGTTCAGATGTACAGGTGTTTGTGCTTTATGATAGTATTTAAACAGAAACATGATTTATTAAGATGAATTACTATTTTCAACATTATGACAAAAGGAGATTGTTTGCAAGCAAATCTGTTTCTTCTGCTTTTTTGTTCTGTAAAGGTAAACTAATCATTCAGACCTTGACGAGTGATTCTGATCTCTAATTAAAGTATATGAAGAATAGGGGAATAGATTAGAATGCTGATGTTCTTCCAAGCTCGTTTCTAATCTTTGATTCCTTCAAGTTCCAAACAGACTAAGATGGGTCAACACATGAATTCTAGTGGTTTCAAAGATGTTTCAATAACAAACTGTATCATTACTTTATAACATGGCCAGAAGCTTTACACCAGTAAAGCTTTAGTAGGTGTCAAACCTAACAGCAGTAGCTTCAACAACACAAGACAGATCACACACCTTTGTGCTGCAATATCTCAGTGATCTAGGTTGTTACTGGAGGGGGTGACCAAATCCATCTCTCTTGTCACATATGGTCTCCCTTTGCCAGTCTTCCTCTTTTCTCTAGTTTTCAAAAGACTTGTTCATGAACAGTTGTATCACCTCAATGCGGTCATTAGATCCTGACACTATGGGTTTGGAGTGGGCTTCTTTCCATCCTGTCGGTGCGCTGAGTTCACTTGTTATCTGTGTCAGGCCAGCGATGTAAGACAGATCTCCAAGGTGGTGGACGTGTTGGAAGAATGAGGTCCTGTTGTAGATGGCTGTAGGAACTCAAGACAAAGCAGGCCGTCGTGTATCAGCAGCATTCACAAGAAGCTGATCTCTTGTTGAAGGTCTATACTGGTCAGCAACAAGATTCACCAGAAGCTGATCTCTTGTTGAAGTTCTGTACTGGTCAGCAACGAGACACACCAGAAGCTGATCTCTTGTTGAAGTTCTGTACCAACTTATTGCCTTGCCAGTTTTGAAGCTTCCCATTTAACTATATGCATTAACTTTATTAGGTGGATCTAGTTTATGTAACAAATGTGTCTCGGTTGTTTTTGCATTGACTACTATCACTGACTGTAACAAATTGCTATGTTAATTGATGGATACAGTACCTGCTTTCTACAGTCAATGCAAAAACAACCAAGACAGATGAGATCAATTAAGCTCCAGGTATGTCTAGCCACAGTGAATGAGAACATGATCTAAAGTTGTAGCAAAAAGGAGTGTAGGTTCCACCTGTTGTAACACATGAAACCCTACCACCACTAAACTTTTTATTCCAAGTATTCCATCACAGTAGGATGTTGCCCATGTTGTACCTGGTACAGGTAATGAATTATCAGCACTATTCATGCAGGCAGCTACTTCATCATTCATCTCTCCCAGCCCTAACAATACGTCCTCTTCCCTATACAGTACTAGACACTATTCCCAGCTCATACTGTATACCCGAAATTCGGTTTACAACCTCCAACATGTCTTGCCAGACAAAGCCTTACAACCTAGCTTAAGTAATATCATACTTCTGTTTGTTTCATATCACAGAAAGTCATCTCAGGGCTGGCAAGCCAGCATTCAAGGGAAACAAAGGAAAATATGGAGCAGCAAAGCCATCCCACTAGTGCCCTTGAGGGCCCAGCTCAACAATATCTGCCTGTCAGTGAGAGAATCGCTCCCTGAGTAGGCCTTGTGCCTGGGCCCACCATCTGCTCTTCAGGCCCCAGGTCAAAATGCATAGTGGGGTGTCGTTACTAGCAAGGTGGAAAGGGGGCACCACAATAGGAAGAGCCCCTCTTTTTTTTACGACATGCTCAGAAAGCATGATGAGGTAACTTGACAGGGCCTACTGCTGGTAAAGCAAGCAGAACCAAATGAAGTGTACGCTGGGAGGGGGGGGAAGGGGGTCTGGGTCTCATATTAGTGTATCACTGCATCAGCATTACCAGCCTGAAGCAACCTGTCTTTATCTTCTGAGTAAGCTGTCCTAATGGAGACTGTACAGAGCCCAACAAAGAAATCCGATCTGTGCATAAATCATGAGGAACATTGTTAGGCTGAGAACTTTATTAGATACAAGTCATTTCCATTTGTCATGTTACAGACAGGAGTGTCAAACAGTTGGCCAGTTTAAGTGACAGGCCTTAACATTTAATGCGAAATACCATTATCACGGGATATTCACACACAGAGAGCAAACCTTTTAGTGTTTGCATAGCAACGTCTAAGATATGACATCTAATTCAATGTTATTATCTATTGTGGAGCATCTTAAATAGACAAGTGATACTCTGCCACACACACACACACAAACGCATTCACTTAAAGGGTACATAAGGACCTTTTTATTTTATTGTGTTACATGTTCCCATGTGTTGCTACAACTGTTTACATAAGGTGTGTGTATTGTTTTAATTATTTTTTTATTTTTACATTTTGACCACTTTTTTAAATTTTTAAATTGCATTCCTTGCCTCAAGATGGCTTCCCATGTACCTGCATGGACCCCTCAGAACTACATTTCCCATCATCCTCTTGCTCACTGGTAAATCCATCTCAGTTAGGCTGTGTGGTCCAGTGGTTAAAGAAAAGGGCTTGTAACCAGGAGGTCCCCTGTTCAAATCCCACCTCAGCCACTGACTCATTGTGTGACCCTGAGCAAGTCACTTAACCTCCTTGTGCTCCGTCTTTCAGGTGAGACGTAATTGTAAGTGACTCTGCAGCTGATGCATAGTTCACACACCCTAGTCTCTGTAAGTCGCCTTGGATAAAGGAACATCTAACAAAATAAAAAGGTCCTTATGTACTCTTCAATATATTTACAGGGAGGTACATTTTTACCATTCCTATCATTGGGTCTATTCAATTATGGGGCAGTTATAGGCTGTTATAGGCTGTGCCCGATTTTAATGAACACTGATAATTCAACCTGTTATTCAGACTGTTAAAAAGAAGGGACTGATAGCTGGAAATACATAAGAGGTAATGAAGAATGAAAATCAGACATCAACATCAACTCCCTCATGATTACTAACTTCACAAATAAAGACTCTTCTTATCCCTGCTTTTAAGAGAGGCTCGCTTTTTATATAAAACATGCATTAAAGAAATAAAAAAAAAAACCTTATTGCAGCAATCGTTGCCAGATCGACAGGGCCCAGTCCTCCCCTCTCAGCAGATTCAACAAAGGCGTGGCTACTCAGCACCAGCAGAGCAACACAGAAAGAAACAAAGCGAGTTCCCAGCTGAGAAAAAGGAAGGCAAATTAGATGAGCATAACATAAATCATTAGACCCATTTGTTAAATTTAACATCGAGCTTCTCAACCTCTTTAGGAAGCCGTCTTTTAACACCTACTTGGAAAGCCAATTGTCACTAGCCCAGCCTCCTCTCCAAACAATAACGCTACTGGCAGGATCTTTCAGTCAGCTCACGTTCGCTCCAGATATAAAAAGAAACTCGTATATCTGATCATATCTCTAAGACACCCTTTTTTAGTCTTAATAAAGGAAGTAAGAAAAAGTGCGGCCCTGAAGTTAAGCAGTAAGAGGAGCAAGAAGGCGATGACAGGCCCGCTGTTAGGAACTGCCATGTTTTTATCAGGAGGTGGGAGGAAATGAAAAGAGTTATGACAACAAATAATTAAGGCATGTCTTAAAAGTGACTGCGCTTCAAAGGGACAGTACAGTAACAATGCCAGAAAGGTACACTGTACCACAAATCTTTAAAAAAAAAAAATGATACCAGATGTATTGGTGTGCAGGACCAGGAGCATCGTTTAATCATTGTGACATTTTAAACACCTTCAGCAAGCCAGCTTTTGTGATACCTAAATATTTAGTAAATAATGATTTTAAAAGCACCTTTTAACGTTCTTCTTTTGCTCTGCCTTTTGTTAGTTCCTGGATGTGCAGCAGGGCATATCTTTCAGTATAATGAGTGTTATGAGGCACTGCAATAAAGCATGCATTGTTGATGCCTGTTACATTGTGTTTCCTTTCATCTGTTTGCTGTTATTTATAAAGAAGAGAACCACGAATGTCACTTTCATCTAAATTAATTCTAAAATGAAATAACAATAATGTCTTATTAGCTTTGCTTATTTATTCATCAAAACCCACCCTGCTGCATTCAAAAGCCCCTCCAGCCCCTTCCTCAAATTGTGCCGCTACATGAATAAGTCCACCTGTCTCACAGCCTCACTGACTCCAGGAAACAGTTGTGTGTGTTGTGTGTGTGTGTGTGTGAATGCTTGTGGCAGGATGTAGGCATTACAAAACCATGTTTCAGTTGTTGTTAAGAAGACTTAACCATTAAAACTCCCATGGGAGTCAAACGCCTGAAACAACTCCGCTAATTTATTCCCGCAGGACCTACCATTAAACACTGTCCAGGTACCGCAAGTGGACGGAAGTGGAAACTGATCCAGCCTCAGTACACTTCTGCCGGTCAGCGCGAGCCTGGTGATGAGTGAGACTTTGCAAGGCAACAGGGTCCGGCTCAGATCTGAGGGACTGCAGCTGGAGCTCATAGACAAGCCTGTCTGTCAGATAACCAACTGCCACCAGGTTCACGTCGCTGAAAACAACCCAAATGATTTTGTTTCACTTCCCCCAAACCCATGTTGTTCTATCCATTCTAGGATTCTTTTTCTCATATCAAATCACTTTCCGTAACAATGTAAGTCAAAGCCAGGACTTAAAGGGGGTGAAGACAGTGAAGGGGTGAAGAGGGATTAAACAGATAAGGGCTTCCCACTGCTGGTTTTGTTCTCTGGGTCAGTACAGCATTGAGCAGGATGAATGTAGCCTCGGCCTCCTGGCAGCTCGGAAGCCAAGGAAAATGATCACCTTGATTTCCAAACAGTTTAGCCTTTTGTGCCGTAGTTTGTGAATGCTTTAATCAAAAGATCATTTCAACAATTTTCTGGGGTTTCACGGCACAGAACACTAGCTTCCGCCTGCTGATGAGTAAGCAAGAGTGCTGCCAATGTGTAATCGCTTCATCGTTGAACACAAAGCGGGACTGAATCAAGACTTTTACTCTGAAACTCCTGGTTAACTCTTTTGGGACCTGGAGATGATTCGTCAGGTTTATTTAGTTTTTTTAAGTTGGCAAGACAAGCATGCTTTATGGTGTTAAAATGTACAGGCAAATAAAGCCCGTTCACGAATCAGTGTACAATATGAGTGAGATACTAAGAGGTTTGCTAGACACCAAACATGCTCTGAAGATTTATCAGGGGCCAGATGCTCCAGGAACAACCTTGTTTCCAATGCAGTCCTAAAGTTACAATCAGATTGAAAAAGTGCTGATTCTCGTACTCATACTCTGGAATTGCCTTCAAGAAAGATTTAAATCGTCAGGTATTAATTAAATCCATTCATTGATGTGTTTATTTCAAAACAAGAAAAGCTAACAATGGAAATGTCACTTCACAGCCTCGGTGTGGCAGTACAATTGTCAGCTCCCCAGACAAGAGGAAAATGTGCTTCCAATTGGCTTTTAAACACTCAATGCAGAAGTTATTGCCATTGATTGATACTCGGTTATAAAGGCGAGGGAAGGGCAACTCTTCTTGTCTAAAGTGTCTAATGCAAATCTGCTATCTATCTTTACATTATCAGCATTATCAGGTTTGACCGGGGAAACTAGTGAGACAACGAGACAATACAAAAGCAGGAATAAGAAAACAGAAAATAATTGTGTGGGGCATGAAACAGTCATTGCTAAGAAATAAGAAGAATGTCAGCATCTGTCCTTCAAGGCAAAACTGTTTCTAGTTCTTTTGTGTGCTTTCTCATTGGGGAGGCTCCTGGCAGTTTGACAAACATGGTTCCAATTCATCTGTTGTGTTTTATTGCTTTTCTGAAAACTGCCCGTGGCATTGGCTTCTCTTTGAGATAAACACGTATGGGAGTTTTGGTGGCATGGTGGTGCATTGTGAACACTAATCACAGGATATGCATGACAGACTTTAGCTGTCACTCCCAGTGACTTCAGGGTATTGTACAATACTTTGCATGCAATGGATAATATTTTTATATATACAGTACATGTATATTTTGTATATAAATACCAGCGTACTACACTTTGCACAAAACATTTGGAAACAATAACTGGGGAGTAATCAGCTCTTATTTGTTTAATATCTTTCCATTGCAGGCAAAGGCTAAAGTAAAGAGCAAGCACTGGACCTAATAGGACAGGAAATGTGCTGTTTATTGGTGCATGTCACTGTTTTGTTGATGATGTAAACATGAAACTCTGGAACACAACAAAAATTGGAACAAAAAGTCTGTAGAATGAATATAGTGGTTTATAGAATGAACCTATAATGCAGAACAATGACTGTGAGATGCAAGATGTGCCAAAGACAAAAGATCCTGAAAACAAAGAATAATGACCATGCAAGACACTTAGTGCTTAACGTATTTAAACTCCAAGGGGGAGCCCCGAGCATCCCACAACCGCAACAAACCATGGAAGCACTTTGATTTTCCATAAAGTAAAATCCTTTTTAACCTGATATGCTTGTAAGCTGTAGCTTCCCTCCAGTGTGCATCCATTCATATGCACAGGCTCAAATCAGGCTTTCAACAGGTTCCAACTTGTTGTTCAAACTTTCTGGCACTGCCATGGGCAATTACCACAGAGCGAGCCAGTCTCTGTATCTCTGCGTCCATAGAGGGACCTGGTGAAGTGCTGCAGTGTGCGCACTGCAAACCATTCTAAGCTGAAAATCCAAGGAAAATAGGTCAACATTTTAGCTGTAGAGCCTCACTCACTCACTCACTCTCTCTTATTGCAAAGTGTGGGCAGTATGGGATGCTATAACTCATTCATTCACGACACACGCAATCATCAAATCTGAATAAACCCAACAGGTTAATGCTGTTTGCAGTTTTATTCGTTTTTTAAAGCAAGGTCAGCATTTGTTTTTTTTTTTTGCAAATAGTGAAGTTGCATGTGTGCAACAATCCCTAGGGAGGGATAAGCTGAAGAACTGAGACCTTCTTTTAAAGAGTTAACTTATCTGATGCACATGTTAGCTGAGAACAAAAAACAGTTGATACCAGCATCAGGGTGCTGTTAGTAGTACATTTCTAATACGCTGAGTGAAAAGTAAACATGACGGCCAGCACATCAGGGCTGCCTTCAGAGGTATGCGGCTTGCAACACCTCCCGTCTAGATTGTGCATTTCAAATGGTTGCTGTGCCCATAAACGTAGGTGGAGATGGAAGTACTCTAATGCACATTGTAATTTTGCAGTGCAGCAACTCAGTGACTCAGAATTATACAATAATGAAAGCTGAGAGCAGGCTAAGGGTGCCATTGCTTAAGCTGGGTCATGTAGTTCATTGTTGGGAAATAATGTAGGGTTCTTGGTCAGGGGGGTTCCATGCTGCCTGTTAGGGGGTGTCTATAAATTTCAAACATGACTAGCTGGAGTAAGAGAGTATCTACAAATTGCCAATTTAGGGAAATGTCAAAACACGTCAGGGAGGGGGCCACAAAGATAGGTTAGGGTACCACATGCCTCAGCTTTTCTTTTGAAGAGATCTTTTCACTACGTTTCCAATGAAGTGCTGCTTTTATATACCAGAAAGAGCAGCTCTTCAGCAGCCAAAGACATGCCACTTAAATAAAGAAAGAAAATGACATTCACTGGGTATAAACAGAGTGCTGTGCTGGCGAAGGAAGAAAGCACAGGAGCAGAGTCTGAGACAGACATGATTTGATGAGCCTCATTTTTCACATGCCTGCAGGATGGATAACCCTCAGGGCACAGGGCTGGGGCCAATGACATTCATCAGGACAGAGTTAATTGTCTGAGACACAAGTAAAGTGCAGAGTTTAGGCTGGCTGGATGGATCACAGGTGGGATGAGCAAGAAGCTGTCTGCCTTCTGATTGGCTGAGAGAAACACAGGGAGAGGTTAGAACAGGGATGGGAGCAATGATGTGTCAAGCGTTGCACTGCCCTGGATCACTGAAACACAGACAGGATCACACCTGGAGGACCGATTTTAAACTCTTGCATTTGAGAAGAAAAAAAAAATGTAAATAAATCTCAGGACTGTTTTTTAAATGAACTGAAATGCAAAATGTTATATAATATTATCTTTATGAAATGATGAATAGAATTTGACATCTGATGTTGCTTGTTTTGCAGTTTTCCTGAATGCAAACCAATACATTGTTTAATATAAATTGTTAATTATTGTGTTTTTTTTCTTCTTTTTTTATTATTTTCATATGTCTTTTTTTTTTTTTTCGAGGTCTTGTTAGTTCCGGAAATATCTGACATTTTTGATTGAAGACTGTTTTGACTGAGACTGCAGAAGCTTCTTTTTTCGCAATCAATCAAATAAACCTGAAAGGGATCATTTTTCTAAGCTGACACGCATGTTAGAGGCCTGAATACAAGCTCAAATATACAGTACAGCTTGCATAAACCAACCCCCTCAAGAACAAGCAGTCCCCCAGGTTCTAAAGACTCACAGTCACAAAGTTAGAACACCATGGAATTACAGAAGCCATTGAAAAACTCTCCTTCTGGGAATTATGAAGTCTGGTGCCTATGGCAGGTTGTCCCAGAAAGTAATTTAGGGTTTAGTAAAGACACACTGAAATAATGTTCATGATTTTAAGTGTTTCATATTTATGCTTTTTGTTAACACTAGCTTACTAACTTCATGACAAATCTGTTTCATTATTTTGTATAATCTAAACTGTGAACTTTTTAAAATATATGAACTCTACATGAACAAAACATGAACAACTTTTGTTAACATGTTTGAAGATTGTAGTTAACAGTGATTAAATAAAAAAGTGCCTCCTAAAATGAAGTGTGAGCATATTTGCATGTCAAACATATCCCCGTTTGTCTGCAATTGTTTCTATAAATATGTATCTATAGATCAAAATCGCTCATCATATAACGAGTGTAAATAGGGCATGAGTCCATCCCTCGTACAAGATTTGTAATCCAACTGATTTTTGTTCAGAAACCCAGAGCCAGTCTTTCTGGTCTGTCTTTGCTGAAGCATCGCGGACACACACTCCGGATCTGCTGCACAATAGAATGTGCTTGTTGTGTTTGTTGCAGAAGGTATTTTAATCAGGATCCCCCTTCACAAGGTGATAAGAAACTCGTCCACCTCCACCGAGCCGAGGGGCAGTGTTGGGTTTCATGGGTCAGCAAGCTGTCCATTATACTCTCCTATCCATCAGGATCAAGGTAACCATGTTAGGGAAAGTTGAGAATCTGCGGACGGGTCATATCAGCCAGGTACAGTATGCTGTTTACGGCTGATGGCTGCTCAGACCAGTAAAAACACAGCAATAGAAGTAACGTAGCATTATGTTCTTGGCTAACTGACCAGGCCTTTGTTTTAATAGATTAATATGTGGCTCTACTTCCTCTGTGTAATGTTTATAAAAGCCTATGAAAAAGGGATTGTTGTCACCACAGCTCATTTGTATCAGCTGATTGCACCTGTATGTCGTTTATCTTAAGCCATCACACGGAGCCGGGGGATAATGCGATTCAGCTGGAGGGGCTCCTTCACAGGAGACTGCAGGACATACAAGTCATGCTTCATTTTTATGAGGAGGGCTGAGGCTTTTCACAATGCTACAAGGGGGCGTCTCAAAAGCTTGTCAGGAAGAGCTAAATCCATGTGCTTAAAACACACACACACACACACACACACACACACACACACACACACACACACACACACATGCCGGTAAAATTAAATAAAATATAACGTCTGCTTAATGTTTTTTCCCCAGGTTTTAAAGGGTTTCTGTCTTGATTTTTATGGTCTGATCGTCCGTCATGATACCTGCCTCAAGCAATCTCCTTCAAACTTTTTATCAGACTTTTTTATTCTTTTTCAATTGAATCAGAAAGTAATGCAGTAGGGAAGTAGTGAACCAGCACTGTTTAAACAAGTTGAAAAAATTCAGACGATCCCTAGAAGAGCACTGAATGCAATTCCCACAACTACGTCACGGTAATGTGATCCTGTGCAACTTCATATGTATGAAATTAGCCATAATCCAGATGGTACTAATCCATTTGAGATTTTAAGTGTGTAAGCATACCATGTGCTATCAGCATAATGCTTTTGTTTGTCTCTAATTCTTTACAAGACTATTTAAAGATAGTATAATCAGCATGCAAGCTGGGTGAGAGGAGCAGCATTCTCACTGCAGTGCAGACTGTACAATACTGCACCAGTTACTGCACATAAACAAAAACACAAGCTTCACAGTTTCCACAGTGAATTCCAAGCTCTTTGTAAATAACTTCCAATTGGCATTCTGAGGTCAGCCACTGGATCAGAGCGTGAGGTATCAGTTACAGGCTCACATCCCAAAAACATTGGAAATCCTGCATACATAAACAGGTGGGATTTCCTGTTTTTAGACCAGAGCTGAGAACAGTTTATATCAGAAAATACAGGACAGGGCTTTCAAAGAGTACCTGACAAGAAGAGGGGGAAAAAAAGCAACGATTGCTGTGCTGACAATATAGAAGCTCCAGGGCTCTCTGACAAACAGCAAGTGCTTTAATTAGGGAGCTCCACTAATCCTTCTCAGAGTTAAAGCTACTATACAACCCCAGCAGCGAGAGGCCTGCAGGGTTATAATTACAGGATTAAATATGAGATCTGAAGGAATCAAAAGGAGCGGTAATCCTGCAGAACTTGTGCATAGCCTGTCTGCACCTTGTGTGGTGTGCCGTCCTGTAAGCAAGGGTTCCAATGCAGGATGCAAGCTGATACTCATCCAAAACAACAGGACCGGACTGCAGACATTTGAAGTGAGACAAACTGGTGCAATGGAAGAATGACACCACAATTACTGCATTTTTGCTTTTTTTTATTTTTTATATAGATTTCTAACTAAGGGGCATGGAAAAATATACTGTGCCCCATAAGTGAGGCAATATCATTTATTTTGTAGGATATTTAAAGATTGTGTTTGATGTAAGGCCCTTGCATATCGCCACATCAAAATGATCTGAATTTCTTTTGCTTAAAGACATTTCGCAGCTGAAAGAAATAAAGAGACACCCCTTTCTCTCCCTGCTCAAGTGCCTTTATACTACGTGAGTCACCCGGGAAACGTTTTGTTTTTTAGATCATAATAGTGCTGGTTTTTTTGACGGGACATTGCATGCATTTTTGGGATGATGAACATCATGACACGCGCTTGGTGTTAAAGTAGATAATGAAGCCGTCATTTTGTAACCCACCGAATCCTAAGTCGGTCATTGGTATGAGGTCAGAAAAATACAGTAACCCATTTGCAGTCATTAGATACCCTATATGCTACACAGCTGCACAAAGGAGGTCAGAATGTCCTGTTGATAGTGCTGAGAAAACTCAGCTCTCAAGCACCCAGTCTAATTGACAGCTACTGCATTAAACTTCAATGAGACAGACACATGCTTCTCATGCACGTCAGCTCATTCAAATTCCAAGCAAGTCTACATATATACAGCACAGCCTGTTTACATTGCCCAAATTCATTTGAGTTGCACGGTATGTAAATGTGCAGCTGTAAGCCAATGCTCCAGGTTATAACTGGCATCTTTGAGCTCTCTAGTAACTCAGCAATAGTGACGTCGTTCATTTTACAGGACGCACAGAAAGAGATGACATTGTCCATGTGAGATTTTTGTGTCTTAAACGTGTGAAATGTGTTTTGAAAAATGTAGGGAAGTATTATACTTAATAAAAAAGTATCAAAAGGATCAAGCACATTTCTTTGAAGTCTTTCAAAGACTTTAAGAGCATTGAACGCTTATGATAATCTACAAAAAAAGAAACACAGACCTTTTAAGTCAATATTTTTTTTTCGGCCGGTTTCTGAACCTACTTCGCGATGCAGTTTTAGCTAACAACGTCTCTGTGTGTGCAGGCAAGAAGTCAAACCCAGTCTTAACCTGGCATGCCCCTTCCCTTCCAATGTTTCTATGTTCTAAATTCAAGTTTGCTCTGCAACTACGAAATAATAATAAAAAACAAAGATGTGAAGGTTATGCAAGCACTCCAAAGGTTGTGCTCTGTTCTGTATTTGTTGTCTTTTCACATTATGAGGTTGTTGCTTGGTATGTCACATCCCTGCCTGTTTAAACACCTGGAAAGGGCGGGTCTCCAGAGGCTGCCTGGGCTCTGGCTGGTGCCTTCACACTCCCACCTGTCACATCATTTATATCACCTGTGAACTCTGCCACTGTCATTATTTATATCACCTCCGGCAGACTAGTTAACTCTTGTAAATGCTCTCACTGAGATATCTGTGTGCTTCATAATACCCCAAATGAATGTATATACAACAGGTGATGCTTACACTAAAATGCACCATTGTTTTTGCAAAAGTTAAATAAAGTTAATCAGTTTCAAATGAGTTAAAACAAATTCCCTCGTTCTGAGTTCTAGTATTTTTTATTATGTATTAGCTTCTGTTTTAGTTTCTTTTTCCGCTGAACATCAGAATCAGAAATCATTCAATCAGATAAACAGCTGAAGGAATCATAATTTAAATACAATTTGTACAGAGTTATACATGAACATTTTTATTATATTTTCACCTCTTTATGTCATAAGCGTAGAAATACTAAAAAGAAACTTTGACAAAGGATTTTAGTCGTTCTTTCATTGAAACAGGGAAGAAAGGAATGCAGAGAATGCAGAGAGAGACAGAAAGAGAGGGAGGGAGAATTATTATAGATTATTGATGTTGCATAATCTAAGGACCATTGTTCCCCCTCTAGAATCAATCACTTTTTTTTAATATCCTGTAAATATTTGGTTTCTCGTGAAAATGTTTTCAATTGCGCAAGTCCACTCCCATTTAGAGTTAAGTATAAATTCAAATTTACAGGACAATAATCGGCTACCATTACTTAAAACCATCCCAATGTTCCACACAATGTGTTATCAAATGCTGGAGACATTTATTATAAATGCCAGTCAGTTGCAAGCCTGTTTCTTCCGGATTTGAAAAAAAAAGAACTGAAAAATCTCATTAATTATCCCAGAGACTGGCCTTGATCTTTCTCAGATCCCCAGTCAGCTTTATCTCCTGATCGTGCATCTCCATAGCAACCAGAGCCCATCCACCAAGTTCTTAACTGTTCCAGCTACGATGTTCAAAGTTTAGACTTGAAAACGAGGTCTCTCTGTGACCCATGCATTGACAGCAAGCACAGTAAGGATTAGAAATGACAGAACACAGAGTGCAGTGCAAATAGAACGCGCCTCTCATGTGCTTCTGCAAAAGAAAGTGGAACTTCCTTATAAGTGACTTCATAATGGTACTATACAGTATGGTACTATAGACCAGTTTGACTGTATTGTCAAAGCCCAAGGGAGCGAGGTATGAGCAATGATTCATAATGAAAAATTGAGGATGCTGATCGTGCACAATGTTAACCAGCAATGTCCCCATGATACTCAAATTATGCAGGTGTGGGTGATTTTCAGTTCATAAATAAATCATAAATCAACAGGTACTGTCACTTTAAGCACAGTCAGGCGTTTGTGGTACTGTCACTTTAAGCAGGGTCAGGTATTTGCAAAATGCACCCAAGATGATCACTATCACAGTGCCCAGGACAGAGAGCATCGGCATCTACTTTCCTTGTGTCCGGTTGAACTGACTGACGTCCAGTAACCAATGCTGAACTCATATTTATGTGGCCAGGCTAAATTGGCACTCACCCTACCAATTTAACCTGACCACATTCCACACATGTTTTCTGTTCCCCTCGAATTAGGCTGCCCGATTGGAGAAGTACCCAGTAATTTATCTTGCAGAGACAGGTTTTCTAACCCAGTTCCTGCCAAAACCACACACAAGATACATATTTACATGTGCAGGACGCCTGCCTGACACACAGCCCCTAGTCTGAATTACAGAACAGTGTGATCAGACAGAATGAAGAGCCAGCTGGAATCACCAGTGCTAAATACACTGCCGGTATGTGCAATCCAACAGATCTTATTAACACTCTTTAACTAATCACACTTCATCTAGATGTTTGTTCGTTTTTTTTTGGCAAATATTTAGTTCTGTGCTTTGCCGTCACAATTGATTCTTAATTTATTTGTTTGGTTGTAGGGATATTGTGTTGCTGCCAGTATCTGGCAAGTGTACTTTGGCTTCAATCCAGAAACATGAATCAAAGACACAGGAGGACTTGGGATAAAAAAGCAAAGGCTCCTTCTTATTGGTTTTGGCAAGGAACCAGAGAATGCTATCTGTTTTACTGACATGCTACTTTCTTCAGAATAAGGCACCTTAAGAAAAAGAAAATAGCTGTAAATCATTGGCAAACGAGTCATTTTTGGCATATCGGTCTGAACTGCCTTGGGTTGCATCTTCTGTTGATTGTTTTCGTCGAGCTCCCTCACAACAGCACATCTCTCTTGTAAAACATGCACTGCTTGCTTATATGCTTCCATATCAAAAAAAACAGTACACAGTCTGCTATATAGAATACCATTCATTACCTGAGTATACTGCACACCTTGTATAATATACAACCTGTATATAACACACAGGCATTCTCCTAATTTGTTTGGGTATGCGTTATTACAAAATGATTATTAATAATAACAGTCAACGTATGAGATCTGTCCTTTAAGGGTTAGGCTTCTACAAACTTCAAGAGGATTGGAGTCTGACCTAACCAAACAAGTAGGTTGTAAAGAAGGTACAAGAGGATTGGAGTCTGACCTAACCAAACAAGCAGGTTGTAAAGAAGATACAAGAGGATTGGAGTCTGACCTAACCAAACAAGCAGGTTGTAAAGAAGATACAAGAGGATTGGAGTCTGACCTAACCAAACAAGCAGGTTGTAAAGAAGATACAAGAGGATTGGAGTCTGACCTAACCAAACAAGCAGGTTGTAAAGAAGATACAAGAGGATTGGAGTCTGACCTAACCAAACAAGCAGGTTGTAAAGAAGATACAAGAGGATTGGAGTCTGACCTAACCAAACAAGCAGGTTGTAAAGAAGATACAAGAGGATTGGAGTCTGACCTAACCAAACAAGCAGGTTGTAAAGAAGATACATAGCAGTGACAGAAAATGAGCCACTTTCTGTATCAAAATTCATCTTCATTCAATCAGCTTGTCTTTCACAAACAATTCCACCTCAAACCTTTTGAATCACACAAGGCAAATTACAATCTCCAGGTGCAAGGATAATGGATGGTAAGATTTAAGCAATTATTCCATTAGCTAACAACCCCCCCAGTATGCATTGTGTGGCAATGCCTTAGAATATGTATAATTAAAAACATATCATAATGTAAATATGATCCTTCCCAGTTTGCGTGAGATTCAGTCTTTGTTTTCTCTGGTGTGGTGGCTGAGGTTTCAATAGGCATGTTTAAATATTTATTCCAGGGCCACAGCAAGACATGGCAAACACCATATAACACTCAATCACTTTGTAACTTGGAGCCATCTTGAGTTCTGTGGCTTGCGATTAATTTGTTTCTATTCATCTAAATTATACAAACATATAAAAAAAAATAAACAATTGTTGAGTTTGGATGCTTTTTTGAAGCATCCAAACAACCCAAGACTGTCTCAGGACACAAACAAAACAACATTGACTACGTCAGTCTGATCTGAGGGAAAATATACTATTATATATACTACCACACAGGACTCGTTACACTGATGTAGACCGTAGCCAAATCATTTCTTTAATTCATTTCAAATAGTTTTACCTCAGAGATTATGACTGAGCCTTTAATGTTTTGGATGCAAAATAGAAATGGTGGTATTGGGCCCTAGTCACGAAGCTGTAACTCATGAGTGATTTAAAGGACCTTTTTGATGTTCTATATTCATGAAACTGTTCTAGAATGCTGTTACAGAAGCAGAGCCTGGCCTGGATTCAATGAACATGAAGGCAGCCCTGCATGCATTATAAAGCATAGCTATCAACTAAGATGGTTGGAACCCTGCTCCATCACAAAGCACTAGACATTCTATCGGACTGTTCCGTGGTCATCTACCTTGCTTCCTGATTGGTGGATGAAAGTTCTGAGTTTTCTAATTGTGAAATAAAGTCAGTGAAAGACCAAAGCAATAACTATTTGTTCCCCAAGAAGCAGAGAAAACCATGCTATGGGTGGTTTCCCAACATGTCTTGTAATGTCAGGAATGAAGAACTTCATACCAGGGCTTTCTTTCCTTGAATTCTAAATTGTGTCCGTTTCGACCTGACAAATAATGTTTTTAAATCGACACCTCCAATCCATCATGTTTGTCAGTTACCTAGCAGGGCCTTTTCAGACACCACAGGGTTGGTATAAATCATACCCTCAGTGGCAGAGGAGTTGATTTAATGCTTTCTCCTTCATTCTGGTGTAGACTCTATATTTTACAATCTCGGTATTAACAAGAGAGAAGTAACTTGAACAAATTACAATTGAGGCAATTGAAAGGCACATAAAACAGATCCCCTGTGGGCCCTATACTCTCAGTATATAGTAACGGCATCATTACACTGGGCTAGAGGGAATTGTCTTCAGTATATGTACAGCCAACATAAGACTCACATCAGGGGGCTGGGCTGAAGAGATGTTTTACATTGCCGTCTTGTCCTTGGGCTACTAAAGGTCTTGGTGGGCTACTGTTTCATAGAGTAAGGCTTGAATACAGCATGTGGACATACAAACATACACATTTCAATCTAAGTAATGTAAATCCCTGCTGAGAGACATGAACCCTTACTGTACTAGATATATTGATGACCACTACGATACAATTTAATAGAATCAGAACAGGGTTCAACGATAGGCATTCCAACAAAAGATGATTTTGTTAAAAAAAACTGCTCCTTTCCCAGAACAATAAGTTACTTTTTCAGTTTGGAAATGACCACATGTGATCTGGTTATGACTGTCAGTCTGCGATTTGTGCAAGAGGGACTCCTGCATGAGAAATATTTTTTCCACCTAAATATGTATTTTGTTTCCTTTTGGGCTGTGAATAAAGATCAACTTACATTCTCCTAACGTCACAGAGACCCGAACAATTCATTTTTTTTTTCCTGTGAGGTACCCTCGTTGCATATTTGCCAACACAAAGACAATAGTGTGACATAATTAGGATGAATGACATTGAAACTTACTGAGCCGATGATTCAAAATGAATAATACCAATGTAAAATATTCAATGCCAACTGTAGGGACAATAAGCTTTGCATTTTGTTCTGTCTGTTTCTTGAAAGGGCTGGTATTGTCAATAGGAATTTCCTAGGGATCAGGTGCCCTTGTAATAAAACTAGGCAGGAAGCAGCTGCGTACATTTTCTGTATTTTTACTTTCTCTGTGCTTTTCCTGCGAGTTGCACATTTCTAAAATAGCCAAAATCCTGTACAAACAGACTTTTTCGCTCTATGTTTCCTGTTGGACAAACAAATGTTAGCCTAGCAAATTCATTCAGTTAAATGGTTTAACCTTTTCATTAAAAAAGAAAAACTTAAAATGGTGTTTAGCTTTATTCTCTTTGAGACAGAAGACGGGGGTAAAATTGGTTTAAAAAAATGGATTACACCCTGAGCGCTCTTTCTTTGTCCCTGCATCCCTATGCTAACCTACAATCTTCTACAGACACACAGCATTATTGTGCTCATTCTCTTGTATTGATATGCAAACATTTGTGGATGACATTGAAACAAAATGATCGATTGCATGCTATTCTTCAAGCTTAACCATATCTGTAGCATCAAGGCGTGTTTCCAGCTCATGTAACATGACATCATCACGCTGTACACTGATGATGAGCTCCATATGCCTCGGGAACGCAAGCCGTATCATTTGCATGGATTTTCCGTCATGCCTTAAATCCTATCACATCATTTAACCTAAACGATATGAGCAAATTAACAAAAGCAAACTCAAAATAGCAATGATATTGAGTGATGTGCCTTCCTTCACACTCTGCTGTGCATCGCCTATGTAGAAGAGAAAGCTGTTTGAATCCCTTTCTCAATATATATATTTAACATCCATCAAGCTTGGGTGGGTTAGCCCCAGGGATTCCCTTAACACCTCTGTGTTTTCTTCTGTTTAGTAAGAACTCAACTGAGAAATAAATAACCAAATGATATCAGCCAAAAAATCTTTCCTCTTTCAGGGAATGTTCTAATGTGTAACAACCATTAATCAATGACAATAACAGAAAGATAATCCAAAATACCTGCTGAAAAAAAAGATGTATGTGTGTATTCATAAAATGGGCTTGGTTAATATGATCATACATTTCTTAAAGTCTTTGAAACATGATACAATTGTTTCAGGAACTCACCTTTCAAATTAATTTTCCACTTAATTATTAAATACTACTACTTTTTTATCTTCCAAAGATAAAATAATAATAATAATAATAATCAGGAACTAAAATAGAAGTATAGAAATGAATCATAAATCTGACTGTAACTCAATCAAGTCTCAGCATGCCTACATTCAGTTTTCACTCTCCAGTAGAGAACGATTGCTCAGACTGATTAAGGGTTTCTTGTGTTGAGGCCATTTCTGGTGCTTTATTTCTTGTAAAAAAAAAACCTTTCCCATGCAATGCACAAGATCAGTACCAGGAAAGAATGTATGTACTGTAGAGATGGATGGATAGGTAGATGGATGGATATAGAGCTGGATGGATGGATGGATGGATGTAGAGATGGATGGATAAGTGGATGGATGTAGAGCTGGATGGATGGATGGATGGATGTTAGAGATGGATGGATGGATGGATGGATTGATGGATGGGTGGATGGATATAGAGCTGCATGGATGGATGTAGAGATGGATGGATGAGTGGATGGATGTAGAGATGGATGGATGGATGGATGGATTGATGAATGGATGGGTGGATGGATACAGAGCTGAATGGATGGATAGATGTTAGAGATGCACAGAAAGGATACTCAGGGCATCGGAAATCCAAAATGTTGTACACTGAATAATGATTTACCTTTCATTCAGAAGAGCATTACAAGACAGATATTTTCCACAAAGCGCTTTCCCCTGTGGTACATTCCAGGTTTCCAATGCCATGCTTTCCTGTGTTTTCTTTTCCAGAGCTGGTGCTCTGCATGTTTAGGCAGGCTCCTGGGACTGGATCAAATATGGCATTCACCATACTCCACTCAACCACCAGCTTGATGGAGGAAACATATCTAAAACTTGCCTTTCCAGAAAAATCTGGTTTGTTCTTATCATTTGACCTGCAAAACAGCTGCTTCAGCTGAGGGGATTGGCATTAAAGACAGGCTGTGGAGCATGACAAAGCCTTTATTCATTACTAATCCTTACAGATGCAAATAAAAAACTAGTTGGAAGATTTTTTGTGTGACTTGTTACCAAGCACAATAAAATGTAACTTTTAAAATGTTGTAAGCAATGTACTATATACAGTACTTCCTTGTTTTAATACAAGATCTACCATGACCAAAAAATATTGCGGGATTCTTGCCATGTGGCATTTGAGAACTTGTATGTTTGAAATGCTCTGAACATAAAAAGGTTTATCCTCTAAATTCTCTGCTTTTAAAAATGTTGTAAATTATATGTTGTATATTTGTTAAATTATGTAGGACAGACTATTAACTGTTAATTCATTTTTATTCTTTTGAGAACACATATTAAAATGTGTAAATTACCTTTCTTGTCTTTTAAAAAATGAACAACAAAGTCCAAGTTGACATTATAATTACAGTGTTTTAAATAGAAAGCTGATCGCAGACCCTGTCTGGGAGGTCTGATTCATTCCGTTTCACTATATTATGCCCTGCACTGCATGCTGGATATCTTTGCATGTCTGTTAATGACAGCAGCAGTAAACATACTCTATCTCCACCACTAGGTACTGTAGAAGCTGCCAGACAGCATGGAGTTTCAGTTTGCTGCCACCATCACCAGCAAGTCTAGAACGAGAATGATTCTGTTGTCGTTTTACTTCGTAATGTGGAAAACGTCTTCAAATTCCAGATCATTCCTCTCTCTTTTGCGAAAGCCCTCCTCTTATAATCACTGATTGGTTACACAACGTAAACAACCTTTCTCATTGGCTCACATCAGTCTCTGCTTGCTGTTGACATGCTTGGCATTCGGCACTAATGTGTGCCTTTTGTTGCCTTGAAACATGCATGCAGAAAATGAATATTACTCCCAATTCAAAAGCATGAGGAAGACGGATCAATGCATCTTCTACTGTAGGGTGGTAGGTAGTAATTACATGTCTGATTCACTGCAGAGAATGAAGGAGAATACAAGTCAATACACTCAGCTGCAATTCAAATTCTTCCAACATGCTGTTATAACAAACCTATTACAGGCCTTCACAGTAAAACAATAATCTCAGTGTTACTGTGCCAGACAAAAATGTGCCCTAAATGAGGATTTGCTTTTAGTATCATACTAATCTTCAGCCAGCATTTTGTTTTTATTATAAAGTGTTTCTTTTTTTTTTACACCAGTTGGCAAGACGTTGTAATATTTTAAGATGAAGTGTAATCTATCTCGACTGCATTGCTTTCATATCACTTGCGCAAAAGAAAGCCAGAGGGTAAGACATCACTACTTTGTCTGATGAGAGACTTGGTCGGACGCCAAGGATGAATTTCTCACACTGTGCCTGTTGCTGCATATTACTGGCTCAGCAAAGAAAGGATACATTACGGTCTAGTGGTTACACCTTTTTAAGTGTCATTTACTGTTTTACAAATCGCAACCTATAGGGCACAAGTTGCAAACAAATTGGTGCATGACAGCCGCTTTGCAATTGTCACCAGGCATTCTGCTCTCACATCACACCTTTCTCATTTAGTCACTTAAGCTCTTAATGCACTTAGTGTTCTCAGGACAGTAGAAGGGATCATACATAGCCCGAGCGTCATGACCAGAAGAATGCACGGGGCCTTAAATGTGTGTGTGCGTGCATGTGTGTGTGTGTGTGCGTGTGTGTGTGTGTGTGTGTGTGTGTGTGTGTGTGTGTGTGTGTGTGTGTGGGGTGGGGGAGTGGGGGTATTATTATACAAGCCTATTGCACTGCCGAAACCCTAGCAGAATCAGAAATGGAGAATTAAATACCCCACACTTGTCCTGATATGGTACTGTAGCACTGGATTACTAGCAGAGTGTATTGGTCTCATTGGATGTCAGAATCTGAAAATGGTACCATTGATAGCACTGTAGCCATTGGAACATTGCATTGTCACTGTTCAAGCACTGATTTCTCTTTGTTTTGCTTTCAAATATTCCGTGTGTCCATTCTAGAGATTTCAATCACAATTTTACTTTCTAAAAGGCTGAAGAGGTTTTTAAAAAAAAATCAAATAATACTGAACTGAAACAACGATAAAGTGGTCCGCAAACCCTGTTTTGAATGTGGAGTCTGCTTTCAAACAGTCCTCCCTCTGTTGCTGTGTGAACGACAGGAAGTTCCCATCATGCTGTGGTGTGTCTTGGAAAGACGGAGTTAAATATTTAGAATTCTTTGAATTTCCTGCTGTCATTAAAAAACACATCTTTGTGCCGCATAAAAGTATCCAAGGGCCCTAAGACTAAATGCTGCGACTACACCGTTGCTTGAACTAGAAAAACAAACAGCACATTGCTTTCAGTGTACTCAGGTATAAAAGCTTTCTCAAGCTGAATTCCAAAGGGATTACAACTACAGTTCTGCAAATTCTACATATTGTGCAGTTTACCTAGTTAATGGGAAGATTAATGTTCATCTGTCAAAAAATATTTACACAAAATGCATGACACTCCTTTTCCACTGAATTTACAGACCATGGGTTGTTTTAAGATGATTGCATTCTTAAATTCAGCGACACACCCATCTGAGGAAGCAGCAGAAGTGGTGAAATGCAATGTACCTGTAAACTGAAAATAGCACATGTCTGCGGGTTTAAAAAATAAATGTTAACACCATCATTAGCACTACTGAATCTGCAAGATTACTGTATACAGTATAGGAATATATCTGTCAATGCATTTTACAGGAGAAAGGTTTCTTGTAATAAAAAAAGCTAATATAATGATATGCAGAATGCAGGTAACTGTAAATAAAAGTGTCCAAAGAGCGCATGATAAGACTAAAAGAAACATATAAATAGTCTGAGAGACATTTTAAAAAGTATTCCCCCAAACATCTTCAATGACCTCATCGCACTGCATTTAAAAAAACAAAAAAAGCAATTTGTTCTGCTATGGGAAACTAAATAAATATGTCTAATATGTATTTCACCCAGATAACTGACTTGTTCTGGACAGTTCGGCTGACACTAAGACACACTGATGCCTGGTGTGTCAGCAGCAAGACTGAAATGTGCCGATGGCAAAATACGTTGTAATGCTACTGTAACCTATTTAATTACAAGCTAAGGTGAGGAACCTGTAAAAGATTTGACATCTGGACTGCCAAAAGCCAAGCACCTTGGAAGCTGCAACAGCCTGACTATCCCAGTGAAAGGCTGCTCCAGACTATGCAACTCATCCTTAATAAGAGATAATAAGCCATTCCGTTCCTGCAGTCCATGCACACCCACGAGTGGCCAGCTTCAGTCTTCTCTATCAGACTCGAAGGTCTAATGGCTTTAAAATGACCAATCTGCAAACTGAACAGGAGGCCATTCTCTTCCTTTCAATAGCAAGTCTTTATGTTGATGTATGCTAAGCTATTGGAGAAGTGGATCTCAGAGCCCAACACCCAGGCCTCTGAACCGTTAAGCACGTAAAACCTGTGAAGTAGACGAATCGGGTAATCTGCCCAGTCTGGAAGTTCAAGCGACCGGTTTGTATTGTTTTACTGCTTAATTTCTCCTGGTTGATCTCTAAAGACGCCCTTCTGATTTCCCAGCGGAGTGGTCTCCCAAGACCTCCTAGACAATCCTTCATCCCAGGGTCTGACAATTGTGCGCTTGTCAGCCAGTGCCTGGAATGCAGTGAGGTATGAAGAATCGTTTACTTACGCCTGACAGCGAGTCTGTCAAACAGCAGTCCGGCCCGAAAGGAAGCAAGCCAAGAACAACACGAACTCCAGCTCAGACCCCCTGCCCCCAAATGCGTTGCCCTGGACTGCCAGCCTCCTGCCCTCACTGGTTACCTGACCCGATGGAATGAGGGAATATTTCTCAACTGACCCATACAGGTACCGCTGTGCAAAGTTTCCCACAAGATAGAAAATGTTTCTTTCTCAATTATTTATTCCGCATCAAAAGGATTCCTTTCAGCTCCGGTAATTAACCCTTAATGTAATCCAGATCACAAGCCCTTTAATAAGTGTGCCCTTGGACAGGTTGACTTTTTTCTTGTCATATTTGTTCAAGCTTATATGGCTTCCCCAGTCCTGACCATCTGCAAGGCCCAGAAAATACAGGATAGGATTACCAGGCAGAACCTTGAGAGCGAGCGCCAGCCAATCACCCGACAGCCTTAATCCTTAGAAGGCACACAGGTGCTTGAGTGTTTAGACAGCTTATATATATATATATATATATATATATATATATATATATATATATATATATATATATATATATATATATATTTAAAACAACAGCCCACACAAGGTAGATTCCTCGCTGGCTGTATGATTAAACTTAAAAAATGCTTCATATTTAAAGTAGTGACACACACAAAAAAAATCTTGTTGCTTAATAGTGGCTAGACCCTGCTTGTATTTGTTGATGCAGGCCTGTATAGACTGGTGAAGAGCTTTAAATAACGAGTCAAGGAAAGCTGCTTCCGACCTTGAGCATTGCAGTTTAATGCTGTCTGTGTCGAAGGTATGAAGTCAAAACTACGCAGCTGTGGGGTAAGACATGCATCCGCGTTCTCTGGCCTTTATGTCACCTATAGTAAGAAACGGTGGTGTATCAGAGTCAGGGACAGACCTGTTTTGCTTCGGGATGCAAAAAGTGTGTGCGCGTTATAAGGGTTATAAGTTTGCCTTTTAAACGTAGGAGATTTGTTGTGGAAAAAATGAGCGAAACATATTTTGGGACACTGTGGGTGGTGGAAAAACTTGAACCTGTTCAGGTGTTCACAGGCAAGCTAGCCCAGGATTCCTACTCACACCCTACGGTAGATGAGGTGACATGTTGACACAATGCAACACTGAATAAAAGCATGTTTAAATGAAACATGTGTGTCCTGCTAGATCATTGGTAGCTAGCTGTCTACAGGTACGCTGTGCTCAAATATCACAATGTGGAATTGGTGCACTTTATCACTGCACACAGATTTCACTATTGTCATTATTTTCAGTGAGACACAAAGATCCCTGTCTAGGGTCATGGTTATAGTTCTTGCCTTTGTATTA
This sequence comes from Acipenser oxyrinchus oxyrinchus, assembly GCA_030684275.1. Lineage (NCBI taxonomy): Eukaryota > Metazoa > Chordata > Actinopteri > Acipenseriformes > Acipenseridae > Acipenser > Acipenser oxyrinchus. Next base: position 5,347,841 of record CM060273.1, read on the forward strand.
GCTGCTGTTGTTGAAGGTGTTTAGCGGAGACTGCTAGCAGTGTTACTGTAATTAGGGATGCATCATTTCCCAGTAATTCTGCTGGAAGGAACAGGAGAATTGACACTTTGAATGTTTGCCAGTGTGGGACAGACTAAGTTGTGGTTTCATCATTGCCAAACGAAAGCCAACTTGATCTCATGTGATCTCTGAAGCACAGAGATGTCTGTTGAAATCGTACTTTAGAGATGTTTTTAAGTCATGTTTAGAAGTCTGTTAAAACTCTGACTGGCGTGAATTAAAATGTACAGGAATTTCAAATGTTTATTTAGGAAACAGTTATACCTCTGACTGACAAATGATCCAGAATGGCATGCTGATAGTGTGGATTAACAGGCACCCTAAAATAAACCAAGTTAGGTTAACAAATATCTCTACATTCAACCAGTTATTGATGTTATAACCACTCATTGAGTTATTAAACACACACACACACACACACACACACACACATATACATATATATATATATATATATATATATATATATATATATATATATATATATATATATATATATATATATATATATATATATATAATACAAGTGTTTTCATTGAAATAAAATTCAATGAAAACATTTTCTATTCATATTTCTAAATTTAGCACTAATGAGTCTTTAATTGTTATGGATGATATTTGTAATATAAACAGTAGTTAGCATGAAATGCAGGGCCGGCTTCTTGCAATGCTACAGCTGAGCTATGTCACTGTACTGGGAATGTTGGAAAGGGTGGGCTATGATAATAATTATAATAATAAAGACTACAGTTAAACCCCTTTCCTGGCCATTTAGACTAAATGAACCGTTTATGTGGTCGCTTGATTAATGAGCAAGGACTTAATTATAAAAACCTGGAGTATTATACAGGGAATTCGCAAGCCATCTTCTAAATGATGTAAGAATACTGTAAATAAATGAGGGAGCTTCCTTCTAGTGGGCAAGGGATCGAGCCTGCAGTCCCTTCTCATTGATCATTGATGATCTCTAATCACAACTACCTGAGCTCATGAATCCACGTGGATTTAAACATGAACCCGCGCGTCTATCCTTTAAACATGAACCCCCGCGTCTATTCATTTAAACATGAACCCGTGCGTCTGTCCTTTAAACATGAACCCGCGCGTCTGTTCATTTAAACATGAACCCGCGCGTCTGTTCATTTAAACATGAACCCGCGCGTCTGTTCATTTAAACATGAACCCGCGCGTCTGTTCATTTAAACATGAACCCGCGCGTCTGTTCATTTAAACATGAACCCGCGTCTGTTCATTTAAACATGAACCCGCGCGTCTGTTCATTTAAACATGAACCCGCGCGTCTGTTCATTTAAACATGAACCCGCGCGTCTGTTCATTTAAACATGAACCCGCGCGTCTGTTCATTTAAACATGAACCCGCGCGTCTGTTCATTTAAACATGAACCCGTGCGTCTGTTCATTTAAACATGAACCCGTGCGTTAATTTATTTTACGTTAGAACTACAGGAACGTTCGACGTCTATGGGCTAGATTCTGGGATTGACAGCTGCTTAACAGTGATGGGTTGATTTATTACATGACGTATTAATAAAAACATTACCAACTTCCAAAACAGACAGAGCTTGAGTCAGCTTGAGTCACAAGATACATGTAAAGCTTGTTTTTCTTACTGTGTATTGTTTGACAAGAAAAACCTCTAAGTACTGTACTTAATCATCATTGGCTGTGATTGGTGTATGGTCAACTTTCTCAAAATGATGAATTGCTTTGCACAGCGCATTGTGAGGTAAATGATCGTTAGAAACTTTAAAACAAACTTTCCAGTTCCTACAGGTTTTAAAATGAAAAGCTCATTGAATTTGTTTGTAACGTGCGCACCTACAGTATGTCTGCAGGTTTGATTGAGCTGTCCTGCTCCCTTAGTTTACCACTGTACATTAGCTCAGTAATGTTGCGTTCTTCCCATGCTTTTCCCTTGGTTACACTATACATTTCCCATAGTTTCCCGTGTTTTTAATGTGCTTTACCGTGCTTTCACTATGCTTCATTACACTTTGCTGTTTCCTAGAATGCAGGTCATGCTTTGATTGGATCTCATGACTGAAGGTTTTGCTGCATCTCCAGCCATGACCCCCTTAGTGATCCAGCTCATTGGAAGTGAGGACTGGCTGGTGGATTATACGATGAGCCTGAAGGACATGTCCTACTACCCACAACAGTCATCCTCAATGTACCAGTAATACAGGCATGCCCACGCGCATGATCACTGTACATGCATGTCCACGCGCATGATCACTATACATGCATGTCCACGCGCATGATCACTATACATACATGTCCACGCGCATGATCACTATACATGCATGTCCACACGCATGATCACTATACATGCATGTCCACGCGCATGATCACTATACATGCATGCCCACGCGTATGATCACTATACATGCATGTCCACACGCATGATCACTATACATGCATGCCCACGCGCATGATCACTATACATGCATGTCCACGCGCATGATCACTATACATGCATGCCCACGTGTATGATCACTATACATGCATGCCCACGCGTATGATCACTATACATGCATGCCCACGCGCATGATCACTATACATGCATGCCCACGCGCATGATCACTATTCAATTATAGTACCCTTGAAGGTTGTTAGTTAAGTTACTTTCCGGTGTTTTATAACCAGTGCAGACATTTCAAATTTGGAAGGCGTCTGTTTTATCAGTTGGTTGCTGTTGGTTTGTTTCGAGAGGTTGTACTCAATAGTTTTTGAACGTACAGCAGACAGCCAATCAGAGGTCCAGGTTTTGCCCAGCTATGATGATTCCTTATAGAGCGCTGAGAAACAGCAGTCTTGCAGCTCCATTATCCCTGCTCATTTCGTACGTACTGTTTATAGAAACGTAAAGCTTTTTATCTGGGTCACAGAGATGAGGGATTTATTAGACTCAGGAGCTGAACCTCTGCATGTGTCAGGAGCCAAGTATTCAGTCATTGACGAATTAGATAGCCAGGACTAAGCTAATGATAATTTGGGAAAAGTAAATAGATATATCCAACTTCTATATTTCTTAATTATATTATGTCCTGTGGAATTTTCAGCTGACAAAACATAATAAATCTATCAGGGCAGAGGTTAGCATTATGTAAGGGTGAGTACCAAGTCAGCTGTACCTGGTTCAGCTGACATACTTTATCTGAGATCAGCAACAATAAAAACACTGCTATTGTGTCTGTATGTGGTTTTTTTTGCTTGATTTTTATTTGTACAATAAGTAATTTAAAAAAAAAATGCTATGCAGCTGATACCCGAACTGCCCTAAATCCTATAAAAGACAACCAGAAATGAAGCCATGAATGCTTCACAAGGTCAACCCTAATTAGTCTACCGTTAACTATTGACAGGTTTCGCTTGGTCTACTATGGTACCACAGCCAGACGTGTCCCACCCAAAGAAGATTTGCAATGTAAAGCAATTGTCATGACTGACTAAGAAACAGTTATCAACAACCATGGTACCATGGCTTACCATAGGGGTCAAATCCAATGCATTCATTATGAACATCATGCCGGTAGATGCCTCTGTGACCTCCTTTATTTAGCAATGACTGAGCAGAGTCTTGGTGAGCTGAACAAACTGCATCAAGAAAGAATGTTAATGGGGATTTCATTAGACATTTTCAGTGTACTACAGTATAGAACTGAACTTTACTTTCCTGGCTTATTTTACAAGTGTTTTTATTAATCATATACTGTATGGAAAATGTTCGTCTACTTTTTTTTTTGGAGTGAATAATGTGCTTATTCTGTGACATCAACACAATGACTCAACTTGGCTGATATATAGTGTAACCGGAGGGCAATCCCATACCATAGCCACAGCAAAGAGCTGCACACTAGCAATCTGTTTGAAAAAGAAAAGAAAATGGTCAGTAATCTCTTCCTGCTGCAAGCCCCTGTGCAGCTGGCTGGCTCGCGCTTGTGCGCTGAATGCTTGTGTGCACAGCTGCTTCACCAGCGCACCTGCACATTCAATACTCCCTCATTCCCTCTGCCCATGCAGCGCGAGGAGCCTTGTTGAGTCTGAACCTGAGTGCTCTTCAAAGGGTTTCATTTTCTAAATATTTATATGAGTGCTGGAGCCCCGAGCACAGCCTATTCAAAGACACAGAGCTGGATTATGGGAAGCTTTGAGTTTATGAAATATGGTGATCAATCATTCCTGTTTGATAATTACCTGTTGCACAGGTGAAGACGTGAAAATAAAAACTTCCACCGTGATGCTGGAAACGTCATTTTCTTATTGTGGGATGTGTTTGGTTTGGTTTTAGGAAGTGCATTATCTGTTGAAGGGGTCTTCTTGAATGCATTAACATTGACCTAGAGACATTGTTTCACTTTCTCCATCAGGTTTAAATGGAAGCCGCCAATAGCAATTGCAAAGCTTTTAAGAAACAGGCCACATCAAGTTAAACCTGTCAGACAACCTGTTCGACGGATGGCCATTTCTCAATGTGTCCCTACATCCCAGAGAAGCATTAGTAATAACTGGGGTCATGTGCCTCAATCCTTACTAGTGAATGTGAATTGAATTACGAGTGAATGCAAATTGAATTAATGTGAAAGGAACTAATGTAACACTTCTGTTACACATACTGTTGCCCCCTGCTAGTGAAATGAGGGTTATGAGCTAAAATCACTATTACCTTTCAATTGCAGAATATCTGATCCTTTTTGGTACTAGAGTTAAGAGCTCTAGCGTTGAAGAGCTCTCTTTCATATTTACTGGTTCTTGTTTTGGAATCTCCCTTGCATTCCTTGAGATCCAGTGGGATCCAATGACGGGATGAATGGCACTCTTCCTAATTGCGCTGCGTTGTTAGGCAAACGCGGAGCTTGATCTGGTAATTCTCCAAACACTCCACCAACATGTCCTCTGTATACCTTATTTAAATAACTTGTAAGTCACAGCTTTGTTAACAGGGCCCAGCTTTTCCATGTGAAAAGTAATGAAATAGATATTTCCCTGATGAAAGCTGCTTGCTACGGGTTTAAGCATCATCGGGGATATTGTTTATTCTGTCTCCCAATAGGAAGTGCTCAGAAGGAATGGAATGCAGCCTTCTGCAGGCTTGTCTAGCGGTGAGTGTGGATGCACTCTGTCCTCACGAAGGCTTTCCATGCAGCTGCGCTATGGAATCATGCTGTGCTTCTTCCTGCATGGAGATGCAAACAGGACACAGTGCAGCACTTAGGGGCTCATTCGATCACACCTTCAGATTAAACATGACCAGCGTAGCCCTAAACAGGGAAGCAATTCTGCACGTTTGCAACATTTTTCTGGTGGTGAATCAATCTTGTTTGCAGTCATCTGATCCCTACATACCGTTTGAGGTGCTGGCTTTAAATTTGCAAAGTTATGTAAACAGTGCAGTGTCAGCAATCTTGACTTTAAACTCTGACCCCCGATATGGCTGCCATGTTGAGGTTATAAGGCTTGTTATGGTGTCTGGTGATTGACAGAGCATGCTTTGATATACGGTTTTCATATTTGGTACACAGCTGCATTCTCTCAGTCTCATTCATTGTATTTCATGTCTGCAAACTAATCATTGGAGGTGCCATTTGTCTTAAATAAATAAATAAATAAACTATGGCAAAATAAATAAATGTTGAATAAATATCCAAAAAATTATTTCAATACAGAATCATCACCAAGTATACACAAAACTAATTCATAAAATTGTTCACTTGCTGTTCAGATTTCTTTACTTCCACAGAGCCTTTCTGTTTTGTTAAGACCACTGTAATGCTGAGTAGGTTACTGTAGTTCAACTTGAAATAATTTGTAATCGTTGTGTGTAAGTCTCGTTAAAAGAGAAAGGTTTATTATTCTGCAGTTTAATTTTGTGAGCTTAAGCTGTTTTTGCTTCAGCGCAAAAATAAAAATGCTTGTGATAAAAGGGTTTCAGGTCATTGCAATCGTACAGAGCCTCAGTCAGCAGCCCCTCCTGGGACACTGTGTGAAGACAAATTGAAAAGATTGCTGCCTTATTCCACAAGATAGCATTCTGTATCGAGATTCATGTTTATGACTTGTATGTCAGAATGAGCAAAGACAATGCTCTACAGTCATGAACACTGCCAGTCAGTACTGTCTTGGTTTTCTACGTGTGTCTGACTGAAAGGATTTTCTCATTTTGAGATCACAATGCATTGAGAACCAATGCAATCTGGCACTCTGACAATCCAAGCATATGATTACCAGTTAGGCAAAAATCGCACTACTGCAGGGCATGCTTGCTGCAGTTTTCTTGCACAAAATCTCGGCAGGATTATTTAAATGAATGCTGCGGCTACTTCTACTGATGTGCATTCATATTAGCGCCCCTGTGTGGCCTTGGGAATGCAAGGTTTCCCATCCATGCAGATACTTCTGACTTTTCAACAGCCTTCACAGAGGTGTTAGCACCCAGAATCCTCTCCTGACTGAGGAGTCTCAGGTGTAAAGAGCGGACGAATGACATGACGAAGAATGAGCACTCAGAAAAACAAATCGACAGCTTTGCTATTGAATTCCTGGATATCTTACTGAGAAGGTATTTTGTGTTCAAACCCAGGAGTGACGAGGCCAAGGCTGTTGAAGATTCATTTAAAAAGAAAAGGACACCAGTGACGTTTACAAATATGCTAGTGTGGCAGATTTGCAGAAGTATTACAAATAGTCAAGTTCAATTCTTTGACACACACTGACTGTATCATTGTCTTCATGCTAATAAAGCATTTTCATTTAAACATCGGTCAAAGAATTGCGTACTTAGATAGATGGATTTAAAGTGATGGAGGATATTAGAAGAGAATTGTATTTATAACTGGCTATTTAAATAATGCTGAGTAGAAAGTGTATAAAAATGAGTTTGAACTCACAAGGAAATCACATGTTAGTCCGCACATAATTAGCACCAATTGAAAAGGGTTTCCTCTGGGCAGGCTCAAGTTGAAAACACAACGTCCCTTCACAATGGGACACCAAAAAGGAAAGGAATCGATTTCCATATTGCAGCTTCTAATCATATTTCATGAGGAGTAACAGAACGTTAGAGGAAAGAAACTGGGAAACCGTCCAGCACAGTAAACACACACAAACAAAAAGTTATGAATAATTTATAGAATTAAGAAAGTTATGAATTATTCAGTTAACTGAACATATTCTAGCTCTTTTGTGATCATAAAGGGAACATTATCTTTTTTTTTGCATAGGCCTACCATCTTAAAAAAAAAGACGGAGAGGGAGGGAAAGAGAGTTTTGGGTTTCTTACGCTGTCCTGACTAAGATTAGTAGCTCAGGCTGTCTGAACCCTAATTGCTGATCTCAGAGTTTGGGTGGGCTGAATTAAAGTCTCCCAGAGGCCTCGTTACAGGTGGTGGGCAGACAGGACTGGAGACTCAGCCCGAGCACATATCCCTGAGAGAGTACGTTCCCCCCCACCCTTAACAAGCAAAGCACAATATTATATTCTTAAAGCATTCCATTTCAGTCTGTGTGTTCCTCGCATGCATTCCTGTACATAAGATTATTATTGGAGGGAATTTATAGTCATTTATTTAACTAGATTTGAATGACATCAGTTCTGGTTGAGCGGGGCTAGTGCAAACTCACAGCCATGTGGGCCTGTGAAAACACTGCAGTAAATAAATCAGCGTGGAGACGTTTCCCTTCCCCTCGCCAGCTTGTTGTTCTTTCTTTAATGCAGTGCCTGCGCTCCCTGCACAGATCTTTGTCAAATAAATACATTCAAATCCCGATAAGATCATATCTGTTCTTGAGTGTATGAATGGGGGATAACGGGGCGGCTCTCCATCATATTTGGCAGAGCTTTTTGTACCCCCCTCCTCTCCTTGAACCCCCCACCCTGCACATGCCATGGAATAAGTGACCACTTAACCCCCGTTGGCTTTCTGAGCAGTAAGAGACACTACGGACTATCTTAAACATTTCAAATTAAACGTTTTCTGTATGCAATTGCTTGGCTCCTTTGTGGCCCCTGCAGGCAGGATCAGGTATAAAGTGGTAAATGACCCCCATCTTTAGTGCCCGCCAGCAACGAACAAGAAACTTTAAAAAATCTGTCAGGGTCAAAATTGTGCAATTTCATCAATTTCTTTCCTGTTAAATAACTACCATAAAAATGAAATGGGGCTGAAGTTGTAAGACTCGGGGCTTATAATAATCACTTCATGAAGAAGGATCAATTGTATTGCCCTTTGCAGTGGGCTTGCAGTACACCTTCCAACAGGAAGATAAACCACCTTTATAGACTGAACAGCCCTCAGACACTTAAGAAAACACACCTGAAGGAAACCTTTAGTTTCCTGAGACCTGCAGGTGGCAGCAGCAGCAGCAGCAGCAGCAGCAGCTGAACCCGAAGCTCCTGGTTCCTACTTCTCCACACACACGGGGCAGGACTGAGAGTCTGAGAGCTGGCTGCTGAGAGCACAGGCCCCTGCAGAGAGCTGTCATTGTGAATACAGACAGGCGTCAGTCAGCAGCCGGGCTCCAGGTGAGGACAGATCAGCGGCTTGTCTGCTTTCCACAGCCGGCTCTTCCCTCAACACCTTGTTTGTTCACCAAATCCATAATCAAACTGCTTGCTTAGTTTCCCGCTGAACACAGCAGCCCACATCTGCAGGAGAAATCAAAGGTTCTGCATACACACACACTGGGGGTCACTCTGCTGCAGGCTTTGCACCTAAGAGAGCGGAGGAGAGCTTCCAAAAAAAAAAAAGAGTACACCAGTGTGAAACACTTATTACGGAATTGGTTAAACATACAGTATCTCTTGGTTAGAAATATCTACCTGTAACCTTATGTTCCAAAATACATGTCTTTCATCCAATGTTAAACATCACTATTTAACCTGAATGATCTTTTTTTTTTTGTAACATGAATTGTTTTACAGCTGGATATCACATCTAGTTATGAAACGAAACACACACACAGGTTTTTTTTGAGAGGTCAGTGAGATTGCATTGGGTGCAATAAAAAATCTCAGCTGTGCCTGTAGTGGTATATCTGCAATCAGCCAGCAGAGGCTGTCTGAGGGCTGCTCTACACAAGCCTCACTAGTCCTGTTTAATATGACACTATACAGAAAGTGGATGTACTGCCAGAACGCTAATGCAGAACAGGATGTTTGCTGATCCCCATCGGTTGCTGAACACCAGAACAAAAAGGGAGGGTCATCAACACTGACACGGACAAAACAAGGCCAGTTTCACAGCAATCCGTCTGACTCAACACGCAGGGTCCTGGAATGACTCTGTCTGACCCAACACGCAGGGTTCTGGAATGACTCTGTCTGACCCAACACGCAGGGTTCTGGAATGACTCTGTCTGACCCAACACGCAGGGTTCTGGCACGGTGTTGCATCATTATTATTATTATTATTATTATTATTATTAGTAGTAGTAGTAGTCGTAGTAGTAGTAGTCGTAGTAGTAGTCGTAGTTGTAGTCTTATCCACTGTTTATTGTATTTTGTTCTTTAGCCAGTTGGCCCATCGTATTAAAAAGCTGTTTCTCTTAATGTTGGTATAGGTGTTTGAAGTTGATGATTATACTGTGGGCTCATGCTAAAGCCACACAGCGCCTCTCAGGGTCTTGTTTGTTCATCAGATCTTCCTGCCGGGTTACCCAGTGGATTAATAAACAAGCCCATGCGAGTTCACACTGTAACTGGGAGCAGATCTGATGCATGCTGCTCTGTGCGCACCATGGGATGTAAATGATGAAAGATCACAGTGCCTCTTAGAGATGGGGATAATCTGAAAAATCAACATTTTCACTGACTTAAACCCCCCAAACAATGTTGCATGATTGCACCACTGGGGAGCTCTGTTTATGTTGCTTGGGTTTACCTGCAGAAGTCATAACACCAGGGCTAAAGAGGCAAAGCTTGTGACCCGTAGCGTTTTCAGAGAGGAGCACACCTAATATGTGAATATGTGCCATCCTCTCTGCAAACACAAGCACAAATCCTACCTGTCTGGTCTTATCAGACAATTGCAGAATGACCCTGGGACTGTCATTACAATGCCACAAAACAACTGTATCAGTAAATACTGTTATTAAAAATACAACGTGCCTCATAATGCCTTGTTAATGCTGTTTACACAACCTATGCATTGTCAATCAATACTGAATAAGCCTTGTGGGGGATGTGTGCTCTATTATCAACAGCATGAGTATGAGAGTCAGTACAGGCACTTTTTTGCTGCCTAACTACACACTTCCAGCAGTAGTTACCCCGTAAGGACATGAACCGTCGATAGTTACCCAGTTGTTACTATGTTATTACATGGTGATGTATGCCCTGTATTCAAAAAGTGCTACCAGAATGTGTCTAATATGCTTGAGCGTGTCATATGCAAGTGTGAGTTTTCTCCGTTAAATGACATTTCTTTTTCAGTATTGTAGTAAAAGCATGCAGAGTACTGAGAAGGAAAACAAAGCAATATTTTGGACCAGAAAAGAGGAAAGAGGATCTTTCAGCATGCCCTTGATCACATAGAAATGAGCAGGGCTGTGTTTACAGCTTTGTTTTGGCTCAGGAGGGACTGGGTGGTGCAGTGCCTTGTCTCTTTATTAATGACGACCATGTTTGTTTCATCAAGGGTGTCCTTCAGTGCCAACTGTAGCAGCTTCCTGCCAGCCTTGGGGCAGTGTTAGAGACATGTGCTTGAGCTCATTGGGGACTGGGCTGAGAATACTGGAACTCAATGGGCTTGAGAGCCACGCAGCTGGACGAGAACTCCGGCTGGAGCCAAACTGGAACGTTCCCATATCTATGTAACCAAACAGCTATACTTAGAAACGGACAATGCTGCCTGGTCCACATTGTTCTTACTGCTGTGCCAATAAGTGGGAAACGCTCAGCCCTCCATTCTCACGACTCACTATTATTTTTCATGGTTTTTTTTAAAAAGAAAAAGAGTATAAAAAGGTCAGCAAGTCAGAAGGTGAGTAGAAAATTGAAAATGCGGCTCACTGCCGCAGTGGCTTAATTCACTAGCCATTCAGCACCAAGTAGACTCGGTTGAGGCTGGGGTTTAGACCGTAGCGGAAAGCAAGTACGTATCTCAAAAAGCACCCCCCCATTTCATTACCCTAGAAATAAACCTTGTTAGGCTCCCTAGTCTTGGATATTCCTTGTTCAAACATGCCTTTATTTTGAGTGCGTACGCATAGAACAGGACAGCAACAAACATATTTCATTTTCCATCTTTTCCAATTTGAAAAGCCTTTGGTACAAAGCATTTCCTCTGTGCAACCCACCTCCTCCCAAATACATGGCAATGGAAACAACATGCTCAATCCAGATGAGCTATACTCAAGCACAATCTATCAAACTATCACTGGAACTACTTATGCCTGTAATAGAATCTGCTTGCCCTTTGAACATATTTTTATGTTGTAAACTGTGGAGAGGTATAAATGCCCCCCTCGCCCACTCACAAATCCCACCTCTGAAGTCTTCTCTCTCTCTCTCTCTCTCTCTCTATATATATATATATATATATATATATATATATATATAGCAATTTAAAGTGTTGCAGCTGGTCCATTATATGCACCAGGGATTGTGTGGGCACTAAAAACTGAGTCTGATGAGTGAAAAATAACTCCCCTGATGTCAAGACCCGATCCTGCTCACTGCTGTGAAAGCACCACATAATTTGCATCAGTAAATACTAAAGCCGTCTTCTTTCAAGGTCTTGTAGCAATGAGGCGTAAGAAAGGAATGCACCATTATATAGGTGTGTCAACATGGATCTCAAGAGCTGTATTGGCTTCGCTAAACTACCACCCAGGTAGACGGCAGGTTAGACTCTTAAGCAATCAAAAGGAGAGTGGTGCAGAAAGATCCATAACAAGCCAGCCCACTCCATACCAGCGGTAATGATCCCATAATGACGAAGACACCCGATATGACAGAAGAACGCAGCTTTCTTGAATATCACAGCCAAGACACAGTAAACACAACCTTGAACCAAAGCACAAACAGCTGAAAGTGTGTGTGTGTGTGTGTGTGTGTGAGAGAGAGATAGAGAGAGCGAGAGACAGGGGGAGGGTGGGAGTGGGTAAGGTTACTGTCAATGGGGTGGGAATTGGGCTTGCTCTTTAATATAAACAGAGCCGTGCATTCTTTTGGGGAGTGCCCTGGAAGTCAGCATGTGTTTCAGCAACTTTCTGTATTTCTAGGTACTGGTACCACTAACATTTTATTTTATGAATGTGTATTCAGCGTGAATTACTAATTAGTGTTACAAAATCCAACAAGAACTACATTGTCTGATAAGCACATATTACTAACTAATTGGGTTTGCATAGCTTATCAATGGCTTATTGATCTTTTATGAAAATCTAGTTAATAGATTACAGGGTATAAATGGTTAATTGAATTCATTGTTAGATATTTTAGTTGCGAAAAAAAGGCTACGTAAAACTCACTTGCTAAAAAAGTAGAGGGAAGAGTGTAAGAGTGAGTGGGGTCTTTGTCTGCATTGCTTGTGTAAATGTTTCACAAACCCTTTCTTGAACCCCTTTGGAAATCATTAGATGCACTGTTCTTCCTTTATGTTTTTGATCAATTTCAGCTGTTGAAAGGGTTTGATATGCTGCAAGTTTCTTCTTCCACCAATGACGGAGTCACTCAAACCTGACATTGACCATTGGGGGGCATTAAAACAGCTAAACATCACCACTTTGTTGTGTTTTCTTCCTAAGGAATGTAATTGTGTGCCAACATGTCAGACCGGTGCCATGGCATACATTTGGCATTTTCTTATAATGTGTTAATGTGGGGAAAAAAACTGCCCACTGGGTCTACAGCAGTACTGATAATTAACTTCATTTTCAGCAAAAGTGAATGGATATTTAAGATAAAGAATAACTCCTACAAGTTCTCCCACCAGATCTGCAACAAAACAAAGCAAACCAGTGCAATGAAGAGGAGGCTGAAACTCATACGTTCACAGCCTCAAAGCATCTCTGGCTACTGAAGTGAATGGCTGCACGTTATGAGAAAATGTGTAAGAATAACACAAGGTGCTGTATGAGTGCTGTTGGATTGGACGGATGGGTTCTTCTCTGAACCCCCCTCCACAGATGCTGTGTGTTTTTACTCTCTGGTGCCACACAGGGGAGCTGTAACGTCTTTTATAATTCGTCAAAAAAAAAAAAAAACTTCTCTGCCTTGACTCGGTCATTCACAGAGCTGCGAGATACTAAGGCATGTAGATATTTTTATTTCTAAAAAATACATTTCTCAATTGTTACCGCCTAAAGCAATTCTATTTAAAGCAAGCTGGCACTCTATAAATTATGACACAATAACACATTTAGGACAAGTTTACCTGGAATATCAAGCAGTCTTGCTGAAGTTTACCTGGAATATAAAGCAGTCTTGCTGAAGTTTACCTGGAATATAAAGCAGTCTTGCTGGAGTTTACCTGGAATATAAAGCAGTCTTGCTGAAGTTTACCTGGAATATAAAGCAGTCTTGCTGGAGTTTACCTGGAATATAAAGCAGTCTTGCTGAAGTTTACCTGGAATATAAAGCAGTCTTGCTGAAGTTTACCTGGAATATAAAGCAGTCTTGCTGAAGTTTACCTGGAATATAAAGCAGTCTTACTGAATCACTTTCTCCCTCCAGTTTATTTCTTTTGTTCAATGTATTTGCCAGAGTATGTAATTATTATTATTTGTTTATTTAGCAGACGCCTTTATCCAAGGTGACTTACAGAGACTAGGGTGTGTGAACTATGCATCAGCTGCAGAGTCACTTACAATTATGTCTCACCTGAAAGACGGAGCACAAGGAGGTTAAGTGACTTGCTCGGGGTCACACAATGAGTCAGTGGCTGAGGTGGGATTTGAACCGGGGACCTCCTGGTTACAAGCCCTTTTCTTTTAACCACTGGACACACAGCCTCCTATGCTATTGCATGGATTTTTTTTTTTAATGTGAGTGTTTTAATTTAAGTGTGAAACCTGGTTTTTAATGGTCTTATCATATATCCACTGTTTTCCACCACATTTGTTTTATTTCTCATATTGTTTCTTGAAGTAATAAGGGCACTTACTGTTAATTGTATTTATTGGTATTGCTATGAATCTCTCACATGTTATAGCCTGTTATACCACAAGCTTTTAACCCACTGTGTCAAAATTTGACCCCGTAATACTTTTTTTTTAAATGTAATAATATGTTCCTATATCCTGTTGCTTATTACTAATGTTTGACAAGGAAAAAGGTTGCATCCAAGTACAGTAGTAAAATGAATCAGTTTGAGTATAGCCTTCACCTACTTGTAGATACAAGTTTGAATATAAATTGTTCGACTCTCAATGTGCCAACTCTGACACACACACTGTGCTAGGCTACACCTTGTAGACCGAGTCAAGATTGATTCGCTGGCATCGAAAACATAACCGATGATGTAGGACGGTCTGTGCTATACCAAAAGCCCAATGACGTTTTTTTCTCATGTTACATTCTGTTTATATTAAGAAAAGAAAAGGGGAAAAAAGGTTTGCGAGAAATGTGTAATCTGTCCCATTAACAAATCCCATATGTGAAGAGGTTAAAAATGAATTATTAGTGCAGACAGACAGCCTTGAAGCAAACAGCAAAAGCAGCCCATTACTATATGGGTGAAGTCAAGCTCAGTGGGTATTTATATTCTACCCGCATCAGGACATTCTGCCGAGACACTCTCATGGCATTAGTTAAACAGAGAAGTCACATCAGGATGGGAGAGACTGAGTGCACATATATCTCACTGTAATAATAGCCTTATATTAATGATTCACTTTATACCTGTCACACCTTATTAACCCTGGAGGAAATCAGTCCCAAAATGTATCATCTGTTTAGGATGAGCTCCTCATGGTTTTACCAACATTAAGGGTAATTACATAATTATACATGGGGGATTATTATTATTATTATTTATTTCTTAGCAGACGCCCTTATCCAGGGCAACTTACAATTGTTACAAGACATCACATTATTTTTACATTATTATTTGTTTATTTAGCAGACGCCTTTATCCAAGGCGACTTACAGACTAGGGTGTGTGAACTATGCATCAGCTGCAGAGTCACTTACAACCTCGTCTCACCTGAAAGACAGAGCACAAGGAGGTGAAGTAACTTGCTCAGGGTCACACAATGAGTCAGTGGCTGAGGTGGGATTTGAACCGGGGACCTCCTGGTTACAAGCTTGTTTCTTTAACCACTGGACCACACAGCCTCCTATATACTAATTTTTTACACATTATTTTTACATACAATTCCCATTTATACAGTTGGGTTTTTACTGGAGCAATCTAGGTAAAGTACCTTGCTCAAGGGTACAGCAGCAGTGTCCCCCACCTGGGATTGAACCCACGACCCTCCGGTCAAGAGTCCAGAGCCCTAGCCACTACTTTTCAACTATTAATGAAATCCTCCAAACAAAATATTATGTGATTAAATAAAGTATTAAAAAATAAATAAATAAACCAGCTCCAATACATAGCAACACTCTGTAAAGATTCCTAAAATATTAAGAACAATACTGGTTTTTCTATTAATAAAAATGTTACTTTTCATATTTGATGTGTTTTCCCTTCATTTTTTTTTTACTGTGCAAATATAATTGGAACTTTAAGTATAAACCTCAGTGTTAAGAACACTTATAGTGTGTGCACAAGTGTCAAGATTCCGATTTGTTCACTGTGGGTCTTCTGTAAATTCTGGGGCCATCTTGTACGTGTGTAGGGATAGGTATGCATGTGTGTTTGTATATATGTGTATTTACAGGAAGAAGGTTTGAATTTAAAGCTGTGGGGGTTCAGGGATCCCTGCTGGTATTTTATCTCAGGCTCAAGTCTACTTTTTTGTTTAAATAATAACAACACACTACTTCTTTACAGACTGAGTTGGGATACAGCTCTCTATATTTATAATGCCTTTCTACCTTGAAATTGTATACAACAGTTTAAACTGAAATGACGTGCCCCAGTTAAATGTGATATATTATTAAAGAGGGGTTTGCCATTATCTTGCAGGACATCTGATAACAGGACACCAGCAGTAGAAACAGTCTACAGAAGTGGAGTGTCACATGGAGATCAGATCAGAACTATGAGGAGCTCCACTCTGCTGAATGCTGAACACATGGAAACAGTGGCATGGTTTGAATATCTAAGTGTTACACTGATGGTCAGCGCTGATACAAGACAAGAGCTCAACACTCGCTTTGCAAAAGCAAATAGCATACTAATGATATATATATATATATATATATATATATATATATATATATATATATATATATATATATATATATATTTCCTGATTAAGGATCGTTCCTTAAAAAAACTGTCAAATCTGCTTAAGAAGCTGCTGACGTTTGCTGGAGGAATAACCTAAACCACGGCCCTCAATTGTTTGCTTATCTTTGGGTATAAAATTCTTCAGATTCCCTTCAGTCATGTCGCTCACCTCGTACATGATCTGATATGGAGGTGCATCCTGGTTTCTTTCTGCCTTCTTCTCTCCATCCATCACCTTGACAGACTCTGTCCACAAAGTAGTGGGGACGAGGGGCGGGGCAGAGGGGGGGAGGGGGGCTTGTTTCGTGGGTCAGGCCTACCTTCCAATAGCCTCTCTCAGGCACATGTAAAAAAAATGCAAATCTTGGTTTATTTGTTGTTTGCATGGCTATATCATTTAATAAATTAGGGAGGCTAAGAATTAACTCCATGGAACAGTAATTTGTTCTCAAATTCACAGTTTTCTACTGAAAATCTGCACTTCCTATTAATTTTGTATTTCTACATGTGTTATAAACAACAGTAGGCAGTTCTTGGTAATAATGACATGTGATGGATGTGTTATAAGAACGTGTTATAAGAACTTACAATTACTTTATAACATGATATGAAGCAATGGCGTGGGTCATTGAAATGTTTTTGTAATAACTTTATAGTCATTGTTTATGACCGTCAGAACCTTTAATAGCACACGTGTAGGTGTTTTATAAATGGAACCTAAAACTAAAGTGTGGGCGTTGAGTGCACAATACTGCAAGCTGTAGAAGAGCAGAATATATTTGACATGAACTAAATAAACGTGTAAGATTAATAACATCAAAACATGGTCCTGAAGAACTGCTGTGTGTGTGTGTGTGTGTGTGTGTGTGTGTGTGTGTGTGTGTGTGTGTGTGTGTGTGTGTGTGTGTGTATATATACAGTACTGTGCAAAAGTTTTAGGCAGGTGTGAAAAAATGCTGTAAAGTAAGAATGCTTTCAAAAATAGACATGTTAATAGATTATATTTATCAATTAACTAAATGCAAAGTGAGTGAACAGAAGAAAAATCTAAATCAAATCCATATTTGGTGTGACCACCCTTTGCCTTCAAAACAGAATCAATTCTTCTAGGTACACTTGCACAAAGTCAGGGATTTTGTAGGCATATAGTCAGGTGTATGATTAAACAATTATACCAAACAGGTGCTAATGATCATCAATTCAATATGTAGGTTGAAACAAAATCATCAACTGAAACAGAAACAGCTGTGTAGGAGGAATAAAACTGGGTGAGGAACAGCCAAACTCAGCTAACAAGGTGAGGTTGCTGAAGACAGTTTACTGTCAAAGTCATACACCATGGCAAGACTGAGCACAGCAACAAGACACAAGGTAGTTATATTGCATCAGCAAGGTCTCTCCCAGGCAGAAATTTCAAGGCAGACAGGGGTTTCCAGATGTGCTGTCCAAGCTCTTTGAAGAAGCACAAAGAAACAGACAGCGTTGAGGACCGTGAGGCGCAGTGGTCGGCCAAGGAAACTTACTGCAGCAGATGAAAGACACATCATGCTTACTTCCCTTCATGAATCGGAAGATGTCCAGCAGTGCCATCAGCTCAGAACCGGCAGAAAACAGTGGGACCCTGGTACACCCATCTACTGTCCGGAGAAGTCTGGTCAGAAGTGGCCTTCATGGAAGACTTGCGGCCAAAAAGCCATACCTCAGACGTGGAAACAAGGCCAAGCGACTCAACTATGCACAAAAACACAGGAACTGGGGTGCAGAAAAATGGCAGCAGGTGCTCTGGACTGATGAGTCAAAATTTGAAATATTTGGCTGTAGCAGAAGGCAGTTTGTAAGCCGAAGGGCTGGAGAGCGTACACGAATGAGTGTCTGCAGGCAACAGTGAAGCATGGTGGAGGTTCCTTGCAAGTTTGGGGCTGCATTTCTGCAAATGGAGTTGGGGATTTGGTCAGAATTAATTGTCTCCTCAATGCTGAGAAGTACAGGCAGATACTTATCCATCATGCAATACCATCAGGGAGGCATCTGATTGGCCCCAAATTTATTCTGCAGCATGACAACGACCCCAAACATACAGCGAAAGTCATTAAGAACTATCTTCAGCGTAAAGAAGAACAAGGAGTCCTGGAAGTGATGGTATGGCCCCCACAGAGCCCTGATCTCAACATCATCGAGTCTGTCTGGGATTACTTGAAGAGAGAGAAGCAACTGAGGCTGCCTAAATCCACAGAAGAACTGTGGTTAGTTCTCCAAGATGTTTGAGCCAACCTACCTGCCGAGTTCCTTCAAAAAATGTGTGCAAGTGTACCTAGAAGAATTGATGCTTGATGCTGTTTTGAAGGCAAAGGGTGGTCACACCAAATATTGATTTGATGTAGATTTTTCTTCTGTTCACTCACTTTGCATTTTGTTAATTGATAAATATAAACTATTAACATGTCTATTTTTGAAAGCATTCTTACTTTACAGCATTTTTTCACACCTGCCTAAAACTTTTGCACAGTACTGTATATATATTCAAAACTAACAGGCATTTTAATCAAAACAGAAAAGAATAGCGTGAAAATGAAAATAGAAAGCTGTCAGTGTTATAATGACTCTTTGCTTCACAAACTCCAGCTCTGCACCTTGACATCTGCCCTGGGCCAGCGCTCTCTGGGATGAGTCATCTGAGATTCTGTCTTTGTTTTCATTCTTTGGACCTCACACGCTAAAACAAGATGTTACCCCAGCTGGGATGCACCTACCATGCTGCTGAAACGTTTCAGTGTTTCTGTAAATATAAATCATTGTTAGAATAGCTAAGCCTGGGTACAGACTCCACCGGGACACATCTGAGTATGCATAACTATGGAAGAGTAAAATAACTGTACATTAAAGGACAACAACAGCTTCTTTCCATTCATTGGATTAACAGTTCTGAGTTATTTCTAGATCTATAGAAAATAAAAAAGGAGCAATCTCTGCAATGGAGAAAAGACTTAGTATTTTCTTCCATGAGGTCAAGAAATATATTTGTGTAACATGAAGTTGAAATCATTGTAATCATTGTTATTACTGCTTTTTATAAAGATCGGATTGGAATGTTCCTTTTGTCTTACCAGTAATAGCACACATTTTTATAAACTACAAGTCATTTTGTAGTCTTCTAGTTTGACAAATGAGATAAGAAAGGCCGAGCAATAACACAGTAACTGAACAAGAAATGCTCTGGCAAAACAAGTGAAAGCATCCCAAGCACTTTCCTTTTGTTTATTGCATCACATCATGGATAAGCACTGCCTTTAACTGGCAGCCAGCATGAAAGCTGAGCTGTGACCTAAATCAAAGTGTATGAAAGCGGGAATCGACAGATCAGCTCACTAATGGATAACAATCTAGTCATGGCCTTGGCGGGACGTCCACACGTTTGTTCGGAGAACCTTTTAAATGTAAATAATCTTCCGCAAACCTCCGACTTCTGTTCGGCTCTGCGGCATGTCCGTCAACATCTGGGCCTTTGCGAAATTCACCAGGGAAAAAGCGAATTCCTCGGCTTCACATCGGTCCCATTCTCCACATTGTTCAGAGCTCATGTGACTTCCTGATCTTCAGCTGGATCGCGTGGAAGAGGAGCGAGGAGGAAAATTAAATATTTTCCTTCCTTTTGCAATCCATGGGCCAACACAAAAAAGCCATATTGTAGTGAGTGTTGCTGTCTCTGCCCTGTGACTGAAGCTATGAAACCTGCTTTCTTGTATTCAGGACATGCAACCAGTCCTATAAACTGACAGAGACCAAGAAGTGGCGATCCTGCTTCATACTGCTGCCTCGGGAGACAGAGAATGCATTGATCACAGGGGCTGTTGTAGTGCAGCCTGGCATGTTCCGGAATTGTCTTTCAGCATTCTGTGAGCGTACCTCCACCACAGAGCATCACCTGGTGTGTCACACAGACACCTGCGCCCTGAGCGCTGGGGGCTTTCTAAACACTCACAGCTCAGATGATGGTCTCTATTATTAGCACTGTTATCTGGCAGTCTGAGAGTTCGAGAATTAACTCTGGCACTTAACATGTACTCTGCCCTCGTTCGTTCACGTACTGCAAATGGACAAAACGGTTGCACAAAATATTTTAGGAGCACTTTCTAAGCACTTTAGGTTCAGAGCCCTCCTGGTCTTCCACCTGAATCCTAAATTACTTAATCAAATCCATGTAACCTACTTCCAGGTCTGAATCAGTTTGTTATTTAATGATAACTATAAAACCTCTGGGACCAGGCTTGTGCCCCCTCCTATATGGCTTTCAGTTGCCACAGGCTTCTTCTGTCTTTAAAGGAAAGATTCAGGAATATGGGGTGGGGTGGGGGGGTCGTAGTCACTCTTCCCTTGAGTGTGCTGAGCAGGTTCAAGTTCATTAGACTTCCAGGATGAAATGTCAGAACATACAGGTCTCCAGTAGCCGTAAGGGGCTGCTCGGGGGTCAGAAGTTGATCGTCAGGAGCTGCTGGAAAGCAGGGAAGATGAGCTGCTCGTCTCACAGGACCCTGCTCAGCCGCTGCACGCCAGAATAAACATCCGAGTTTTAAATAAATACTGGATGGGGGGTGGGGGCTCGGGAACAGCCTGCTTTGGTCCTGAGGCCCAGGCAAGAAGAAAGAAAGCAGTGAAAGATTTATAACTGGAGTAGCATTCACCCTGGCCTTAATACAAAGGTTAAGACGCATTAGATATACAAAGAGCATAGGGCTGCTTCAATAGGAAAAAGCTTTAATTAATTTAGGAGATCACTTGGCCCCAAGTCCATATCATCAGCTCTTTGTAGCTGGAATGCCAGCTATTTGAAGGCAGGCCAATGAAAAGGCTGAAAAGCCTAGGTGATGATGTCCAGGCAGCCTCTGTATAGAGAAGCAGAAGGATACTTTTCAAAAGCTAAAAGCTTCTCTTTTTGAAACAAAGAGAGAGAGAGAGAGAGAGAGAGAGAGAGAGAGAGAGAGAGAGAGAGAGAGAGAGAGAGAGAGGATAGATTGTGAAATAGGCAGGTTTTAATCTATTATCCTTGGGCGATATGATTGCAGCTTTATTTTAGACTTTTGTACGGGCTGTTGAATTCGTAACTCAAAGTGATGGACTACAGCTGGAGTCCAGCTGCTGGGCATGGACAAGCTGGCGTTTGCAATGGCATCTTCTTCACTTTCTTACATTAACCCTGACCTGAGATGGCAGCTCCGCAGTGCTGGGGTGAGAGGCCAGTTTGGCACATGCTTAATTGGGCACAGACTGGCAGGTGGGGTAGGATTTGGGTGGGAGTTCGTGGAGCCACAGACCACCAACCTTAAAAAAATTAAACATCTACTATCCGGGTGAGCTTTGAAAAGAGTACTTTTTTAAACTGGCTCGAGGAGGAGACTGTAATTCTGAGAATAGTTGGACAGACCCTGTCAGGTTTAACTGCGCAGGTGTTTGGGACATAAGAACAGACCAAGACTGTATTACAATTATGTGGATAACGTTTGTCATTTTAACTTATTTTTTGCAATACCACAGCTTGTCCCACGCTTTGCCAAAGTTCTGTTTTCACCCTTTAGAAGGGCAGCTTCCACACACTTCACCAAACAGACAACTACACAGCAGCAGATGCCTCAGCTCACATTCCAGTTCAGACAGTGGGACAGAAATAACTGGAGTAAAAAATGATAGTATTGCACATGTTAAAAATAATAGTATTGCACATGTTAAAAATGATAGTATTGCACATGTTAAAAATGATAGTATTGCACATGTTAAAAATGATAGTATTGCACATGTTAAAAATAATAGTATTGCACATACAAAACATGATAGTATTGCACATGTAGGTGGAATGACTTGGGGATGTTAACAATGTTGTTTATGAGCCAGTGGCAGATCGCTCACTTTGTTTCCTCTTTCATTACTGGAGTTCACGCTAGTCTGCTCTAGCTTTGTGTCGGAAGCTGTGTGTTTGCTGTGGAGAGTTCTCTTCAGATGTGTTGAGTGGAACCCTGGCAGCTGGCAGCGCTGTGCTTGTTTGTTCTCTAATGAGGCGGCAATGGGGCTGCTGCTTTTTTTTAATTATCCCAAGCAAACAAACAGTGGCTACATGGACACAGCAAGGCTCATGCTGCTGTGGAGCTGGGGGGCGCTCAAGCACATGGCTTTGTCTATGGGGGTCTGCATTGCTGCTGGGGTTTCACACATGGTTTCTAGCATTTTACTGAACATAATGTTTGATTTTCACCCAAAGTTCAGCTTACTCACACATGTGAAAATATGAATTAAAACCATGAAAAGCCCCAGCGTTACATTCTTTACATAGATACATGTCTGTAGACAATGAATGAGTTGTATTGCAGTGCAAGGCTGTGCGATGAACAACCTGCAATACTGGTACAGGCTAACTTGCAGGCTACAGGCTAACCAGCTTCACACAGCCACTTGATGGTTGTTAGCAGTCCTCGAGCATAGAAGCTGCTTTCCCAGCGGTCATGGAGCTTCAATGTTGCAGCAGGGTGTCCATTAATCATATTATTTCAAAGGATACATTTCTTCAAAGAGACAGACCTTTTTATGGCACTGGTACGACTGCTGTTTTATGACACCCCACTTGTGTTTATAGGTGGACAGTAAGAGGTGTGCGAAGCATATCATAGTAGTACTGTTTAAAATAGGAATTCATACACACTCCACAATCATTTCAACAGTGTAGGTAGTTCACAGCAGAGCCTGGTCATCATGTCTGAGGGGCAGAGCCACTGCAATGTTCCAGAGGGGCTTTGGGATTGGTCTTGAAGCCCATTAAGTTTTCCATTAAGATCCTAATGGTTTCTTTCAGATAAAGAAAACTATGCTCTTACAATAGCAAAAATGTCGTTATATTTTGATGTTGTTATTTGAATGCATAAACAGATGCATATTCTACTGTACCAGAAAACAAGAAAAAAGAAAGGTTTGAGAACTGCAGGTGAAAAGCACAAGGTTTTAAATGGCATACAGGTCCCTTCATTAGGTGAGAGTGGATTGGATATTGTATTGTTAAGTTTACAAGGGTGTAAGAACGAGGACTGAGTTCACGCCAGCTTTAACTAGTAGAATTCACGGGATAGTTCTAGAATTAAAGAACTTCGGCTTTGTAAATCTTAGAATCCGTGTAGTTTTATGAATATCAAACTTTATTCAATTTGGTTTAAATGACCCCAGAATGAAAGCGTTGTGGTTAAGTGCTGTTAATTGGTATTTATATCACATTTTGCTCAAGTGCTCAAGTTTAAGCCAACACTGATCAATTGTGTAGGCCTACCTACCCCCATCCCGTCCCTACTCCCCCCTCCCCTCCATAGAGCAAACACATTATAAAGATTCTCGACACTTTTTTCCCCAATAGTTCATCACAGAGTAAGTAGCGGGCTTATGAAAAAATATAGTGTCATCGTGCGCCTGTTGACTTTCAGCGGATTCCACAACACACACACACACACACACACACACACACACACACACACACACACACACACACACACACACACACACACACACACACACACACACACACACACACACACACATTGGAAGCGCCGCGGTTCGCCTTGCCGTATGGTTATTTCCTGCACGCTTTTGCATGCACTCCGCTGCTTCTCTCAGCTCTCTCCAGGTGTGTGTTCTACTCAGAGGAAGAACCCGTGCTGCGCATTAGAAGTCTCTACAGTAACCCTTCGAGTGCGCGTCTTCGGACATCCACGCCTCGCTAATGGGCGCATTTCAACATTCAACAGCGATTCTTGGCAGCGTTTCTTCTTGTCATAAATAACATGTTCTCTAAGGGTGTTTGTCTGCGTTGGACTATTCATAGTGGCAGATCCCATAGTGAATTTGCAACCCAACATACAGAAATAAGCTGTAAATAATACGATATAAACTGTCAATTGTGTTTTTATATTTTTAGTGGTATCATATTTTGGTACGGTCAACAAATACATTCAACTGTTTCCAACGTAATTAATTAATCAAACCTGCATGGCAGAAAATGACGGTCCATATTCACAAAACATTAAGGGCTTTTTTAAAAATAAGTTTTCATCTGTTCTGAGTAATTCAATCAAATGCGTGAAATGCTTTCATCTTTCAGCTCATTTTATTTTCATTCGTATTCTCACTTTTGAAGAAAACAGCGTCTAAAACGCAATGCATGCATCACACATTGTCTAAACTTTATTAAATTCATTTTAAAAGTATGAGTTGTTTTTTTCCTATTTAATTCCACATATATCAAAACAGTATTGTATCTGAACACAAAAGCCAGTGATTAAAATGACCTTATATGGGTCTAAATAATAGCTTGATTTAATTACAAAATTACAAGCGACTAAACTACACGTCCCTGCAGAAACTGTATCTGATAATTACTGAGAAGGTTATCTTGAGAAAGCGCTTAATAGCGACCATTGAAGATTTAATGGGCCACCTGTTACATCGTGTTCTCTTAGATTACCAAAACAAGCGTAGCGGTTTAATTATCATGTACTGTGTTATAATTAGTAACTTTAGTAGGCTGTTTAAAAATAAATAAGAATTGCGCTTTCACATTTCCACAATTCTACCCCGAGTCATTTTCTATAGAGCTTTAAAGGGCAGTTGCCATCCGAAAGCCTTTGAGAATGCCATTGCAAAGTAACTTGACTTGTGAAAACAACCGGTGATGTTCCTTAGAAAGAACATAAGAAAGAACATAAGCAAGTTTACAAACGAGAGGAGGCCATCGTAGCATGCATGCAACCGACATACAAGTACACGACCAACAAGCAAAAGCGAAATACATTTATATTTATTCTTACAATTGGATCCCAACATATTCTTCTGTTTCAATACCAGCGTGTATATGCCAACATCGTTTCTATTACAGAGCAATTGATACCAATGCGAATATAGTAGGTCTGTTTCTTTCAATGCAAATAATGAAATACCGACATGCCACCAAACAGCAATCCAGAGGTCTATTGTAAAACGTGTGGATTTATTTTTTTGTTTAAATAATTGCTGGACAAGCTAAGAGCTAAGAGATCTGGGAAGAGACGTATACGTGTACAACTTGTGATCTGTTTTTAAAATGCTGATCTAGAAAGGTACAGGGGCCTACGTTAAAACTACAAATGAGAAAAAGAGACCCGTCGTGTTCATTTCTTTATTGGGCTATACTCTAAACAAATCCAATACCGACTCAACAAAGCGGAGCGTGTTTAATTCATGTCCATGGCATGTTTATTATTATTATTATTATTATAATTATTATTATTATTATTATTATTATTATTATTATTATTATTGATTGCTAGATAGATAGATAGATTGATTCAACACCCCCGCTTCATAGAGATTTAAAATGACAAAATAACTGGAAAAATGATACATTATATATGAATGCCTTTATTGGTTAAATGTGGTACGCTTCTGGCTAACAATCAAAGCATACAAGTTGAACCGTTTATAGGAATATCGTCCTATACTGCCCACAGAAAGTAAAATAGAATCAAATAAAATAGATAGGCTAGTAAAAGCCTATTCCTCTTTCCTGCCACAGCCTGTCACCCAGCGTTCTGGTTCACACGTGATTTTCCTGCTGCCCTGATTCGATCGGTAAACCATCAATGAACAAGAAAAATACATTTTAAAAAAGGCTATTCGTGTTTATACACGATTCCATACGCTTTGTAGGCAGTGTAGCTGGTATAATATATGATGCACATTTATAACTGACAGAAAACTAAAACAAGTTTGGATTTTAACTGCACCAAAGCAATAATAAAAGATCTACAAAAAAAAGCTGCTAAACTCCCATTCACTCTCATTATAGAACAGGGAACAGTATCGCATGGCAGCGTATTACACATCCCACAACAAAATCAAGACACTACCTGTGCTAATGTAATGTGGGTGAGCCTTAGCTTTCAATGCAACGAAACATATTTCACTTTATAACATTAAAGCCAAGACTAATTGCATGCAGACCTGTATTTGTGCCATGCAATTATTATTATTATTATTATTATTATTATTATTATTATTATTATTATTATTATTATTATTATTATTATTATTATTATTATTATTATTTCTGAATTCCCATCCAGATTGAAGGGTATAGCCTACACAGCATTTCCAACACAAGATGAATGGAAGAGTTTCTTCTTCTAATCCGTTCTTGGTCCTTATTGGTTCTATTTAATCACTTCCTTCTTTATTGTATAGTTAATTAATTAAATAAACATGCCCGGGATGATTTGAACGTTTACTAAATTAAAGGACTTGAATTCTTCCACAAATACGTGTCAAAGAACATGATACCGTCGTTTTTACACATTTACTTAATTACTATCATGTTAAATCAATCAGTGCAAATAATAATAATTATTAAATATATTTAGTAGGCAACGTGCACTGTTTCTATACCTAGCATATCTTGTGTGATTTGCTTACGGTGTAAATAATAATGGCTGTATTTATTTCAGGAGATACATAAGCTATAACATGCGGTATATAGATTAGTATATCGCATTGAATAACACTTTAGCACCAGTCTAGTTCTTAAGTCAGGTGTTACGCATGGCTGTCGGTTCTGCTGACCAGAAAGCTTAAAATATCCGAATGATCTGGTACATTGTCAAATGGGTGGACAAGCCGCAATGTTATTGCTGAAAACCGACTCCGACCTTCCTGTCTCCAAGCAGCAATTACAGCAGCAGGGTTTGTGTCAGCAACTTCAGAGCCTTTTTAAATAGAATTGATACCGCTTTCCCGTTTTTCTTCCTGATTTTGTTGTTTCCTTTAAATATTCGATAAACTTAAAAGGAAACCAAAAAAATGTTTTAATGCAGCTATTAATGATGAAAGTGTGTGTAACGGAAAAGCCTTTCTCTGGTGTGAAATGAACACATCGCTTTTGAACTTGTTTAAAAAAGGAAAAAGAAAGAGTGAAGTGCTGTATTGTGCGTGTGTTTTTATTCCATCGTGCGCACTATGCTCCGCGCAACGCAATGGGAATCCAGTGGATCCCTGGCCCTCAGGACACACCGTCGACTTTCTGTTTTAAACAAACAGGCTAGGCTACTAAACTTAAAAAAAAAAAACTATTCTGGAAAACTCCCATTTAAACTCCAAGCAATTCTGCTTTCCCATCCCGTGTTCAAGACAGGCTGACTGAAAAGGGTTTACTGAAATGTTAGTACATTTAGCCACGTTAGTATATTTTTATATACATTTACACACATTGACTTCACAAAAAAAATCTCAGTAGGTTACACTGAGCATTAAAACGTATAATAATAATAATAATAATAATAATAATAATAATAATAATAATATTATTATTATTATTATTATTATTATTATTATTATTATTAATACCGTCAGTATTAAAACGTATTCGGTAATAATGATAAACGAATAAACAAAGTAGCCATATGACAAAACTAATGAACCTGAAATAAGAAGCGTATTTCGGAGCTAAAATAAACCTTTCGGGTCATTTATTTGAACCTTTGGAACGTTGTGTTTTTGTTTAAAAAGGTGACTCGACGTGTTTATCGTTTGTTGAATATGCCGCATTGTGAACTCCTTTTAACTTACATGTTTGAACCCAATATGCTTTCAATAAATAAAACACCACGAAATAAACCCTCACTTTGTCTGAACCGTTACTCTGTAAACAGAGGACGGGAGTATGTTTTAAACGCATCAGTGGTGCCTGCGGATAATTTCACTGCGTTTAGACTTCGGGATATATTGATGAGGTATAGAAATGTGTCAAGCAGCTAAATATAAATACTACTACTAATAATTATTATTATTAAAAGAAGAAGAAGAAGAAGAAGAAGAAGATGAAGAAGATGATGAAGAAGAAGAAGAAGAAGAAGAAGAAGATCATAATAATTATATTCAGATGATTTCAGACTTTTGTGTCTCCACAGGCTAAATTATTAAGAAATAAAATTATTAGAAAAAAAATAATAAATAAATAAAATAATGTAATAACTTGTAACAACTGTAAGTCGCCCTGGATAAGGGCGTCTGCTAAGAAATAAATAATAATAATAATAATAATAATAATAATAATAATAATAATAATAATAATAATAATAATAATAATAATAATAATAATAAATAAACGAAACCATTGTCGAGACAATCAACGGCAATCAACATCTACTTCCAAGAACAGGAATACGAATACGAAGAAGAAGAGGAATTAGAAGAAGAAGAATCCATTTCAATTGTTAAACATATTCCTTGAATCATTAGTTGTTCATCAGCAGCCAAGCGAGCATTACAGTAACACAAATATCCATGATATCCATGCCATTAAAATCAAGAACGACCGGTACGTGTCCTTGTATATCAACGTCCACCCCGAAAGAATGCTGAATAAATCAGTTATGAAGCTGTATATTTGTTCATTTTGAAAGCATACGTGTGTTTTCATGATATTTCGTTGTATTTAGTGGTAAGTGTATTGTTAGTTTTATTCCAGCAGACAGCAGACTCGTGTATTATTTTAATGCAGTTGTACACTAATCCAGTTTATAAATGAACACGCGCGTGAGGGGGGGGCAACTCAGCGCCTATTCATAAAGCACCTCGACACCTCGCTTCCTGCTCGTCTTTAAACCCTTGATTTCAGATCAATATTGATACAGTTTAGAATTTAACATGGGGAGCATGCAGGGCGCGTCTCTGAACACAGCCTCAGTCACGCTATATAGAAGTCTAAACGATTGAATACAGGATCCGTTGACGTGTTTGATTTATTATGTGCTAATTGATTCCAACTCAGAATTAACAGTTGACATTTTTATTTTAAAAAGAGATATATTCCGGTAGCTGAAAGGCGTGTGAAGTTAACGCGTGGCTTTGAATTACGTGTCCAATTAATTTCAGCAAAACACCAGAAAGTGTAATGCAAAAGGAGTTCTGGTCATTTTATTGGGAAGAGAAACGATTGCAAATTAAAATGGTACACATGGAAATAACATAGTAATACAGAAACCTTTCGGAACCCGCTGTTGCCTTGTCTTATATCGTTTGTTACAAGAAAACCTGGCTGATATGCGAAGGTCTGCCAAAAAAACCCAAACCAAACAGAAAAGTCAAAGGCAGAGTAGCCGAGGCATTGCCGCTCGTGCAGACTTGCCCGTGCGTATTAGGTGTGGCTCGGTGCGTTCTGGTTCTAATGAGCAACCTTCATTGGATGCGGTCCGACTCCACTTTCTAACCATCTATCTTCATTCTATAAAACACACCGCTGCAGACGTTCATTTAAGGACACACACACACACACACACACACACACACACACACACACACACACAAACACACACACTAAACCCAATCTGCATTATGAATCCGGTTTTCATAAAGCGTTGTATTGAGCAGGAGAATGGATGGAGGAAAGCATGTTAGCACTGCAGCCCGGTTAGAATATTCAAGCATGCCAGACCATGGCGACTGCTGAAGCATACAGGCAATTGAAATCATGTGTCGCATCACTTTATTAAATATGCTCGGTGCAAGCGTCAATGCAGTCATAGTGGCTCAGTATACAATCTTACAGATGTGTGTATAAGGGTGTATCTGTGCACGGTTATGTGGTTTATTAAGCGGTGCTTACGCAATACTATCATGCCTTAGGTAGTCCTATAAATCTTGTCTATCAACGTGCTCCTTTTTTTATTTGTTTATATACAAAACCATTAGAGATTTCGTGTGATAAAGCTCCGCGGTTTTTTTTTTCTATTTCTGTTTTTAAGGTTTGACCTGCAGCATAAGCAATTAAAGAAAATATATATCAGTGGGCTAAATCTAGCATACACAGGTGTGTAGTACATGCTACCTCATCTATATTCCTATGTAATGTAATGACTGGACACACAGATTCTATCTATTAAGCGGAATGCTGAAACAGAAGGTGCGGGGGACACGTTGAGATCACAGCGCACATGGCCAGTACACTCTGCTTCGGGTCCTCGCGCTTTAAAAGGCAATGTGCTGTTGCGCGCACATACAGTATATATTTAGATGAGAGGGTTGTGAGTGTGTGTGAGTGTGTGTGTGTGTGTGAGAGCGAGAGAGAGAGAGAGTGAGGAGGGAGTGTTTCTGCGGTGTGATAAAGGATCCCTCTATCTGCAGGTCCCTTCAGGATCACTTTTCAGTAGATTCTTGTTTCTCCTGCCCCTGTCTAGCCGTGGAGACAAACGGGCTTCGGGTACGTATCGAATATACCCGACTTGTATTCATTATTAATAATAATAATAATAATAATAATAATAATAATAATAATAATAATAATAATATTGCAAATCTAAATATCATGGTTGATTAAAAACAAGCAATACAATGATATAGTTCATATTCATTTAGTTGAAAAAAATGATTCATAAATATGTATATAAACCAAAAGCCATGTCTACACAAATGATTGAAAATAACAGTCTTGAGAATTATTATTATTATTATTATTATTATTATTATTATTATTATTATTATTATTATTATTATTATTATTCATTAGCTGGTTGCAATTTTGCGTTTCATAAAGCAATTAAGCAGGAACCCACATGAAAACATGACTAAATAAATATTAAAGGTGCCGCATAGCGTGTTATAATTGCAGTTGCATTATGTGTGTAGTACAAATATATAAATATATATAACTGGAAATTATCACATGTTACAGTTTTCTTTAAAATGCATTCCTGAAAAAAACGATTAACGAAAAACGAAAAATATTGATTATGTATAACGATAATGAAATAACTGGAGTGATGGATCTCATTCATTTTGTTTTAATTCATGAAAGTGTTTGAAAGCTGTTTAGCACCCTTTCTTACACACACAGAACCCGTCAGAACCCGGGCAGCCAGCGCTTTTATAAAAGATGTCTCAAAACTTCACTCTCGAGCAGGTATCTCCCGCCTAGAGCTGCGGAGGGATCTATTTTAGGAGACGGAGTTAGACATGATTCACAGAAACATGAATTCAACTCAACTTTAAAAACAAGCTATTTCGAGAACGTATTTTTAGTAGAAAAAAAGGGGGTTCGGTTTCCTGAAAGACCACCAAGGATCACAATCGCTGCCGCTTATTGCTGAAAGACCGAACGTATTGCCACGAAGGAGCTCCCGCTAGTCGCAGGCAGGCTCCCCTCTCTTTGCTTTAAGTTCCTGCTTGCTTTTGTTTTAAGAAAGGCAGAGCAAAGAGAAGAGAGCAGGCGGCGGAGAGGTGGCGATGATGCCTGGTGCAGATAGATGTACTTCTCTGAACCCTGGCGTTACCGTTGACACGACGATTAACGCCGTTTCGAGATGGGGATACACTTTCTATTACATATAACTGTGAGCTATATTCACAGAAGCGGTGTTTTATTATTAGTATTATTATTATTCTACTCCAAAGCGTAAGAGTCAAAATAAATAAATAGCTTGGAAAAGAAAGCAATACAGAAAACAGAAAATCAAAAAAGAAAAAAGAGAAAAAAAACCTCTAGTTTGTCTTGCTAGTTTATGTAATATTAAGATTGGTTTTGTGATTGTGACACAATTTTAGTTTTTCTTGCTTGGGTAGGGTACATTTTTTAAAAATAAAGTGAGGCGACAATAACACCTTCATGGGGATCTTTTTAAGAAGCTGCTATTCTGTCTGTGATGCCGAGACTTGATACCTGCGCTGGCAGGCTGTGCATTTTTACTTTGACTGTATTCCGCATTCTCACAAGTGCTTGCGGGCCATTTGGTACTATAGCATTTTGTAATATTGCTGTTATATTTTCAAATATATTTTCAAATTCAATTCACATTTAAATATTTTTTAGCATTTGTTTGACAAGAAAATAACTTTTTTTTTCTACCGATGTTTTGGCCAAACAATCGTTATGGGGTCATGTCTAGTCACTATTTCTCAATATGAGAGTATTTATTTGAATTAAACTTAGCAAAAAACGTAATTGTATATGTTTTTAAATATACAGAAAAACACATATCCCTTTATTAGCTTATTACCAAACTATCAAATGTTTTCATATCGATAATTAGAGTAAAATATATGAGATTCACAATGGAACTTAAAAAGACTTTTCCAAGTGGATTTTTACACACAGAGACACAAACACACACACACACACACACACACACTCTCACACATACACACACACACACACACACACACACACACACACACACACACACACACATACACACACACACACACACACACACGTATCTTTTAAAATGTGTCTCTTCAATGCGCAGCGCACCATCATCCGTTATAACAGAGCGCCACATGCCGATTAGAGATATGCGTTCTTCCACCCATTTCATTTTCTTTGTCCTCGCACTTCACGAGCTTGTTGTCAATGGTTAACGGTGTGCCAGATGCACCTTGTCTAGCTGAAATAGCAGACTCTACAGGAAGCTCGCCTCGGGGTCATAGATCACGCTTGTGACTGGACACGTCAAAGGGCAGAATGGCTAATGCGGATTATGCTACTGAAACACTGTGTGTGTGTGTGTGTGTGTGTGTGTGTGTGTGTGTGTGTGTGTGTGTGTGTGTGTGTGTGTGTGTGTGTGTGTGTGTGTGTGTGTGTGTGTGTGTGTTTGTGCCTGTGTGTGCCTGTGTGTGCGTGTATACAGCACACCTGTAAAATTAAGAAGTGAAGTCCAAGAGCAGTCAGGCTGGGACGATGGCCTCAGACGATTTGTTTAAAGACAGTAGGACCCGAGCTTACTTGCTGAATTAATGCCGGTAATAGGAAAGCAGAGATCCATTAAGAGACTGGAGCAGAAAACAGAACTCACGCGTGCGTTCTAGAAGCATTAGAACTAAATTGATAAAGTCTGGCGAGTCCATATTTAGAGGTTCCAAAGCTTCTCGGAGATTCTACTTGGAGCCCAGTGTATAGAACACAGAAGTGTTTCTTACAGAACCCACATCAAATAAAGGGTTCCGGAGAAAGCCCAGGACCCCTCTTTGGTCTCACGTCACCCCTTTATTACCAGGGGACAGTTTTAGGGCTCTATAGGTTTCCCTCTACACATGGACATGACCTTAATAATGAAACGCGTTTTTAACAAATACATTAAAACCACAAGGTTAACAAAAACCAGCCGCATAAACAGTCAGCATGAGTTTGTTTGTTTAGTAATTAAAGACGGATTATTTATGCAATCATCTAGAATGGGATATTTGGGGAACACATATATAGAGCCTTAACGAGTTTGTTTTAAGTATAAAGAAATTCAAATATATAGGCGGTATCCATTTCAACATCATAAACCCAAACACAATTTAAACAGAGCTACGCTTCCGCGATGCACCTCGCCGTCTCGGGGTTTGTTCGAGCAGATCGTCTGTCACTGTTTTCTTCCATTATTGTCCAGACTGGCAATAATAATTACTAATATTAACTGGATGGAGTCTCCTGGATTATCAAGATTGATCTTCATTATAGCAGAGAATTATTTTACATATTATACCATTTCGACTTATACACCAAACCAAATATATTTCATTTGCTCGTTTAGGTCTAAATACACAACAGCCAAATGAACATCCACCTTCTCAACGTGTAAATCAAAGAAGGAAAAAACACTGTCACGTAGGGTTACGCCTGCTCGTTTATTACGCATTCATTTAATAACACGCATGTTTACGTATCGTTCAGTTTACCGTTATATCTGACTCTATCTGGTGGTGAGAATCTGTAGATGAACACCATTAAGTGTTAAACGACACAGCAATTCGTAGCACAAACTGTGTTGTCCTTAATTGAAAACTAACAAAACACCAGTGCGAGTGTATTTGTTAATTCTGATGTCTAAGGCTCGTGTCTTTTCTGAGACCAATAAAACAATTGCAAACCTTTTTTTTTTTAATGGACAGAAAGGAACATCCTATACAAACTGGACCGGTTAAATAAACCGCATGTTCCAAAATATGCGATTTTTTTCTTGCAGTCTTTATCCTGTTAAAAACAATGCGTCATTGCTTTTGCACATGTACAGTATTTTAAAGGGTGTATATTTTAGGAGTGTAAAATAATAAATGAATGAATCCCAATTGGAGTTTTGCAAGCTCCTTAGATAAAGAGCTTGCAGTGCTGTCTGGTTAAACGTTCAGCACTTGGCTGGAAACGCGCGCATGGATATTCTGCTGTGTTTATTTAAAGGTTACCGGTATTTGACACGAGTTCAATTACCAGTTTAATGTTACTGTAATGTTGGGAATCCAGGAACCGCAAGGGCTTGATTATTAACTTCCCTTTTCCAGGGGAAGACAGACGGGCATCTCGGATCCACCCGTCCAAGTGCCTCGATCTCGCTTTCTGAAATGACCAGATGTAAAATATGCTTATACAATAATCTGAAAACCAGTATTGACAATATTATAAATGTATTACCCTATATCACACGTCTGCTATAAAAGAACAGACACGTCTACAATAGAAATAACAAAGAAATAAACATGGTCAAAATGTCGTTTCATAAATTATAATTGATATCATAAAAAACTCTTAACAAATAAAACAAACGACAAAACATATAGCCTATTCAAACTGCCGTGGATAAATACTTATTTAAAGGTTATAGTTGGAGTATCTCTTGCGGTAAACTAATAAGATCGGCTATTTGTTATACTAATGTATGAAAAAAAAACATGTTTTCAAGGTCTGTTTAAATCACAACAGTGACAGCAAGTACCACCGATCAGCTGTTTAGATGTGTTTAATGTAGAGTCAATATATAATGATATGCATACATTTACAAAGAGCTATTTGTCACCTCATTCATTTATTTGTAATGCTATAATATAATATGAATATAAAAATGCGTCGTCCAATGCGTTTTTCTCGTGTATTATTATTATTATTATTATTATTATTATTATTATTATTATTATTATTATTATTATTATTATTAGTAGTAGTAGTAGTAGTAGTAGTGATTCCAATATTTCTTTTGATTTTTTTTTTGTGTATTTCCTCAGTCATGTCGCCTGATCTGCTCTGACTTACCTCGATGGATCAGCAGTAACTGGTCATTGCTGATGAGCTCTGAAACGCTGGTTATAACTGCATGAAAAAAATACGTGTATATGCAACAACCCCAATGCTGGGAGAGAATATCTCCGTGAATGAACCCGACCCAGAGGAGTACAGCTTGCCGATATAGAGCAAATGGATGCAGTACACCTGGCTGCAGCAAGTTTCTGCGCCGGAGCCACTCAAAACAGGAAGCATGTGAAATACTGAGTAATGTAGCGTGTATTTAAATCTGTACTATTGAGTAATATATTTGCGATCATGCAGGAAACGAATAGCAAACTGGAAAAATAAACGAGCCCAAGCAACGCAGCTTGTCCAATAATGAATTATTTATATTAGTAATATTCGTTTTTAGTATTTGTGTCGTGCGTTTTCTCCACCTGGCAGTGAGATGTTTCACTTTTGTTTCTTCCTGCGGCATTCTCGTCAGCAAAAGCAGCAAGTAAACAAAACTCTCGGTGCCTTTACAGTTCAAACGAGGTGCCAGCGGGGACTCTTAACTCATGTGAAGCCATCGTTATAGCACAACATTTAGAACCATGACCCCGAGATAAAAACACAATACCCGCGACATTAACGCAGTACTTTTATTAAACGCGTTTGTAATGACACATATCAACCAAGACTGCAAGAGTGTGTCGTGCACGGACGCATGTCACAGCTTTGAATACGACATTTAAACATGCAGAATAATCTGAGCACAACTGATATATCATTTGCGCGTTACTGTATTTTTTTATTAGTAAAATGTGTAACAACATACTGCACTTCATACTTGCTTTTTTCTTAAAGGTGTAAATCTAAACACGTATAAATGAATGTTTCGCTTAATTAATAAGGGATAAACACATTGATAAACGCAACGATGAAATGCTGTTTGTGATGCTTACCAGATACTCAGTCGTGTTACAAGACAATCAGATCCGTGTAAGATATGTGTAGACCTGCATCCTTCATGTCAGAGAAAAGGAACAACAATAACACGGAGACGGGCCTCGTGAATAAAGAATCGCGATTGGTATTTTTACAAGTCCGGGCCGACTTGAAAATCCTGTATTAGATATATGTGTGTACTTTCAACCCGAGCAAGGCGTCTCGCTGTGTAAACCGGGGAAGGAACGAAACCGCTCATACCTGACGCCTTGTAGAGACTTGCCAAGACAAATGAGTCAATGCGTGCATGTGTGTATGAATATATCCATGTGGGTCAATGTAAAACGAGTCGCATATGAATGTATGTATGTATGTATGTATGTATGTATGTATGTATGTATGTATGTATGTATGTATAACAATGTTGAACAACAGAACAGACTGCAAGATATGAAAATTGTAAAATAGTGAACAATATCCTTTAAAAAAAAAGAACTTTGGAGTCAGTCTGCATAGAAAAAATATACATATTTATGCATTTTTAATTTCGGCCATGTCATAAACAGCACTATTAAACAGTCCCGGTATTTTACAATACCACAGTAATACTCAACGAGTACATAAGCACACTTGCCAAGCTGTGTATTTGTCCCCTGAAGATGACAGCAGCTTGTGCATCTCAGCAAAGGGACATTCCAGAGTCAGGATGTTATGGAGTCCGAGATGCCAAGCCCGGGAGTTGCGCCTCCGTTGCCATATCCATCTGCCCTTTCTCAGGACTGGGTGGCACCCAAATACCCAGGGCCTGCAGCACGCATTCCTGAAACACAGTCTCCCTTCTCTCGTGTTTTTTTTTTTGATAGGGACCTGATTTCTGTCTGTTATCGCCTTGGTATTTACAGAGGACGCTTCCGACGTGCCAATGATTAAGAGTCTTCGTATCAGCGGGTACATATCACATATAAAACAAGCACCCAACTGTCGCTTTTAGTTCAATCTGATTTCTGATTTGTTTTTCTTAACAAACACATAGACGACTTGAAAGGGCCGCTATTTAGATCAAGCTGTAGCTACACCGCCGTCGCTGTACAAATCTTTTATAAAATCATTTTATATAAACAATACGCTCCTCGTTCTGTGATCCCTTTAAACCTCGCTGGTCACTACTTGATGAACCCGTGTGTATCCCAGAGGATTGTTAATAAGATTACATTCGCTGTTAGCTAAAACCGAACAATAGCTGTACAAGGCTCCAAGATAAAGTTATTTCCATTTGTAAATTGATTTTTCTCTCAATTGAAATCACAATGGTTTTGCTTATTACTTGAATTATTAATTACTCCGATTCTGGATGTTTCTTTTGTAGAATTCGTTAACTCCACTCCCGTTGATGTTAGATTATTTGAGTATTTTCAGTTTGAGTCGAGGCTGCATGCAGTCTGTTGTTGTCATAGTAACCCCAATTTCATATTCCTTTAAAAAAATACATCAATCGATCACATATTTCTATAAAACTTCGTGACCGAACTGCACTGTCCATATGCATATACGATATCCTGTTTTTACCACTTATTGGAAATATAACTATTGTTGCTGAAATTTAAATCGAAACAAGAAACAAAAAAAACTCTACAAAAAATAATATTCTATCGACCTATTTATACGAAAACTTAGATTTGGCCGTCGTACACAAAAGTAGCAAAATCAATGGGAATAAAATACAGGTAACACTATATATTTAAAAAAACAATTGCATTGTGTGTATGGTTGTCTTCTAATTCATTGTATTAAACGAATTGTTATGTTTGTTTGTTTGCGTTATCTTCATTAAGACCCAGTTTGAATTTGCACTCGGTTTAACTAATCTCTCCATTGCGTGCGCAGTGTGTGTCTTTCCCTGCTTGCTACTCTGTCTAATTTGCAATGGTCCTGCGGATAAAACAAACAAATACCATACATAACAGCACAGCAAGGCGGATAAACGACAGTATACTTTCTAAACAGTTCAATACAGCCTTGCTCGATCCTGCGAGGCATGCTCCTAGAATAAATAACCAAGGGACAGCTAAGCAGGAAAGAAAACAGCGGCGTCTATAGCAAGGATATTCAATTAACGGGGACCCAACTGCGTGTGAGTGTTATTCCATCGCTTCAGTGTAAATTCGATAACACCCAGTTCCTATATCTCCGCGCCCCGCTCAACTAAAACAAATCCTGTTACTATGAATGAATTGTGAAGCTGATAAGCACTCAGTGTTTGTGAAATGGTGAGAGAAGCAGTTTGATAAAAGTCCAATGGCTGGAATGCGCTCCCTGTGTTACGCGTAATATGTGTGCGTAATTCTAGCATGGGAAGGGGAATATTATTATTTATTTGTTATTGACTTATTCATTCATTTAAACAAAATGTTGTCTTCTAGAAAACCAAACGAGGCCCTTGGTTTCTATGCCTCATTCATTATCATCGCTTCCATAAAGCCATATATATATATATATATATATATATATATATATATATATATATATATATATATATATATATATATATATATATATATATATATAATTATAAAAGTAACGTTACAATTTGTCCTTCTATTTCAAGTGCTTCATTTAGTCCCTTGTCATTGTCGTATTTCCACAAACCAACATATTGATCCTATAATATATATATATATATATATATATATATATATATATATATATATATATATATATATATATATATATATATATATATATATATATATATATATATATATAATCAAAATATAAATAATATATATAATCAAAATACAATGTGTAATTAATTTGCAAGAGGTGAAGCCGGACGAGATTTTTTTTGGCAGCGAATTCGAATTGGGCTCTTTGATTGACAGGTTTCCATTTCAATAACACATCCCGTGGAAAGCATACACACTTTTTTTTCTGGTGTACAGGAGGCGTGGATCTCTCTCTCTTGACATATTCTCAGCGGTAGCTTCACTCTTAAAGGCAGACTTGCAAACTATTATGACATCACCTTGCCACTGGAACGGGGAGTTTGCTTTTAAAGGAACATTTTAGGGTTTTTTTTTTTTTTTTTGGATAAGCGTTATTAAAATACAGGAAGGTAGGTTTAAAGTCAGCATTGCGTTTCTGAATATCGGCTTGTAGTTGAATAAAGGGGAGCAGCAGATGGAAAGCGTTGATAGATTCGTTCTGTCCTGTCTGTGGAAATAACTTGTTGTTTTGAAAAGAGTGGAGTACACAGCAATCGCCCAAAGGTCCCTCTCCAACGACGTTAGAAGCGCGTCAAATCTTACTGTTGTTTGTTTGTTTTTTTCCCGCTGTTTTGGATCTTTTCTTCACGGAGATACCGTTCTAAGGCACCAGGGAGGCCGATTTTCACGGCAAAAGCACCTCCCTTATGGACGACTGTAGTCCGCTCTCTCCCAAAGCAAATGCTTTCAGTATTGCTTCTTTGATTTCAGCGGCGGAGGAAGCAAGAAACGCAGCGTTTGAGGAGCCAAGCAGTGGCCTGAACAAGCACTCCCAGCTCCAGTGCAGCCATCGCTCTTCTAGAATGCATTACAGTACTGTCACCAGGGAAATGGAAGGTAGGTCTCCACTCTCAAAAGACATATTAAAGGAATCGCATAGAATTGCAGTAGCACAGCATGCTAGAATTGCAATCACATTGTGTGTGCTGTGTAACAGAGGACGTGTGGAGAGTGCAAGCTGATTGCAGGCTAATATATATATATATATATATATATATATATATATATATATATATATATATATATATATATATATATATATATATATATATACACGAGGGAGAAAAGTCTTGCAAAAAACTCTGGGTTATTAAATTCTATAGCATATGTATAAACTGCCTAGAATTTCTATAAAGACAAAAGTTCATTAACAACTGCTAAGGTAAATCGTTTAAAAACACAACAAAGTAACACAACATTAATATGCAAAAAAAAAACAACAACAAAAAACTAGCATGGGTTATAACTAATCGAGACATTGAAAAGATATTGCTTTCAGACTATAAACATGTAGATATCTTGATCATGCATGATAGCATGACGAAGACATTTTTTTTTGGTTCCCAGTACCTGTATTAGTGATTGAGGAAAGTGTTCCATAAAAAAATTAAAAACTCATACATATATATATATAGTCCCTAGATAAAGACTGAAGCATACACAGCAACTGGTGCGCGTTGAAGATATAGTGCAAAAAGAAGAGATACTGTTAAAAAGGAAGTGGCCCGTGCAGCAGATATTAATGATATGCTCCGGGCCATGCTAATCGATTCCTTTGCGGTTCTATATAGATTGCTGTCGCTCCAGAGCCTATTTGCTCATACAGACGAGGTGTTTGTTTACCTTAGCGGGTGGCAGCCCCCAGTGCCAGCCTCCATTCGTATTGTTCGATTGGTTCCTTTGTGGGCGATGCCCTTGTCGCACAGTACATGGGTGCCGGAAAGCCTATTAAAAGGGGCGCACTTTTGTGTCAATCAGATTGGTCCCAAGGCGAGGAAAGGCACATTACCTGCAGCTCCTTGTCTCAATAGAAATAAGAACCGGTTTTTATCGTGAAGGGGAGGCCCTCTCGGAGAGATAAGAGCGAGTCCGCACTGTTGTGTTGCACAGAGAAGCAGCGCGTCACACAGACGGCTCAGAACACTTGAGAACTTGAGAACGCTGTACAAGCGAAGAGCACACGGGAAACGGAGAAGCGAGGGTTAGATCTGCGTTCTGTTAATACCACATATGATCTAACCAAGAGGAATAATGCCTTTTATATAGTTTTTTTTCCCCTGGATTGTAGCGTCTCCATAGCTACCTCTAGCCTATACACAGCTAAAGTTGGTTGTGCGGCAGTGTAAAATTTAAACTTGCGAGTCAGCAAGGGATTACAATCAAGGAGATGTCTGGAAAGAACTGCTAGTAAATATTAAAGAAAATACTGAAAGGAGTTTTGGTTTTTTAACATTTTGTTTTTGTATTAACAAATAACCTACATAACAGGAGAAACAAATAATAATAAACCCAGTTTCTGGAATGATTTCAGCAATATCCAGTCCGTGGCTGACCCAGCTGTCCCATTTTTGCGATGTTGCAGCCTTCACAACGAACAGCTTGAGCAGCCTGAATGCGCCTGGAAGTTACCACCTCTCGCCTTCCCCGGGGGACCCCTACAGCCAGCATGAGCCGCACTACGAGCCCTGCTCCGCCGCACAGCACAGCTACAGCTACCCGGGCTCCAATCCGGCTCCGCAGCCCGACACCGGGACCTCCAACTGCTCTTCCTCGTCCTCCAGTTCGACTCCAAACAGCAAACCACCGGCGAAGAAGAACCCCAAAGTATCGAACATTAACGTGCAGCTTGAGATGAAGGCTCTCTGGGATGAATTTAACCAGCTGGGAACGGAGATGATTGTTACTAAAGCTGGAAGGTAAGACGGACACTTTCTCAACTTCCTTCTACGTTTTGTGTTTTGTGTGTTTTTCTTTAAAGAGGCGCCATAATGCGTGTAGTGTCTCGCTTTTTGATTTTGGAAGACGGTTTGTCATACGTAATGTCTGCATCACAACTGGGAAAACAGGATCTTAAACTCTGTGCAAAGCTTATACATATGATTTAGTAATATAAACTATTACTGTACGTCTTCCTGCTTCGCCTCCTATACCCCACAAAGAACCTAGAAAATACACCATTGTTACCCGTGCTACTGAGAACGTCGACGCGTTTGGTAAAGTGTATTAGCCTTGTAATTAATGCTAAGAATATATATATATATATATATATATATATATATATATATATATATATATATATATATATATATATATATATATATATATATATATATATATATATATATATATATGCACATTTGTCCATGATATTTAGATGCTTATTGTACACTGTAAGACCGATTGTTTAAAAACTTTTCAAACACGTCACTGCGTTTATAATTCTAAATAAACACCTTGTGGTGTTTATTTTGTAAACTCTTGAACGTGGTTTAGGATTTGTAACACTTTTAAAAAAATTGTACGCGTTTATGACAGGGCTGGTGTTTAAAATCTAAACATTAAACTTGGCAAAAACGGCAGAGATTAAACACATAACGTTTAACAATTATTTAGAGTTCCAAATGACTAAACACCAGTGTTACACCTAATGACGTATAAAAACTGCTGTTTAGGAATAGAACGTTTCGATTTTAAACACACATGCCATTTAGATATTAAACGCGACACTCTTGGTATTACAGTATATATTTTGCAATAGAATCGGCCATATGTTTTATGGAAAAACTAAAACAGTATCATAACATTACCTTATACAAATAGGCTTCAAAGCAATGTACTATTTTATTAGAAAAATACATCTATATATTTTTCAAAAGTTTAAAGTCCTCTAAGATTATTATACTTGGATGTAATTTACTTTGAACGAATGACTCAAAGCAGTTTTGGGAATATGGCGTTCCAAATGTCTGTCTCAATGACCTGTTCCTTAATATGACCAGAAACTGAAATCGTCCATGGCCGTGTGTTTGTTTTTATTGTTCTGCCATTGTTGTTTTTAGTTGTAACTGATATCCCAGCGACCGAAGTTACATTTCTGAAAAGTCAAAGAATGTTTTATGTTTGTCTTATTCATGTTTATTTTATTCTTCAGACGTTTATAACATGTAATTCAACGCACAGAATGCAGAGGAGTACATTTAATTATCTAAGCTCAGAATATTTTTAGCACACACACATATATCTATATCTATATATATATCTATTATCTATATCTATATATTATCTATATATATATATATCTATATATATATCTATATATATATATATATATATATATATATATATATATATATATATATATATATATATATATATATATATATCTATGCTATCTATATATATATCTATATATATATCTATATATATCTATCTATCTATATATATATATATATATATATATATATATATATATATATATATATATATATATATATATATATATATATATATATATATATGCATATATATATATATATATATATATATATATATATATATATATATATATATATATATATATATATATATATATATATATATATATATATATAGATATAGATATAGATATAGATATATATAGATAGATAGATAGATAGATAGATAAATAGATATATAGATATATATATATATATATATAATATAGGGCCTACACATGTTGATAAACTCGATGATTTACAAAGTCCCCTCTAAACCGCTGTTACTCTTATAGAAGGCCTGCTTATTGTCCCACGTTTCTATAGGCCTACACATATGGAAAATATAGTAAATGAAAAAAACCTGTTATTTTCATGCAGCTTTAGTCAGTTAAACCAAAAGTAACCAGTCATTCCCTATCATCTGTAAATATAAGTTTGAGAGTGCAAAGAAAAGCCTATTGCAAGTCCTGGTTGTGAATTTGTCCAAAATGCACTGTCCTGTTTTTCACGACAATATTTTTATTTATTTTTTTTAATTTTTTTTTATGCATGTATTATTCTATTTACGATAAAGGGTTGTTGAAATTATA
This sequence comes from Acipenser oxyrinchus oxyrinchus, assembly GCA_030684275.1. Lineage (NCBI taxonomy): Eukaryota > Metazoa > Chordata > Actinopteri > Acipenseriformes > Acipenseridae > Acipenser > Acipenser oxyrinchus. The sequence continues at coordinate 5,391,830 of CM060273.1, forward strand.
ATCAGAGAATAAACGGAGGATCAAAAGTCTAAAAAGATCCTGGTCTGCAGTAATAATTACCTCTGCAGATTTTCACAGCTGTCAGTTTATGAATTAAGAAAAGTCGGTAACCCGCCGGTCAGAGAATATCACTCGCTTTTAATGCAATGCAGTTTCTATACAAGGGACCGGAATCTGTGTTTCTGTAATTTAAAGTTAATGCAGGTTTCATTACACAGTCTCCCATGTCCTTAATAAACACGTTCCTCTCATATACGTCATTAACCCTCCTGTTTTGCTCTGAGGAGTTAGTCTTTTGATTTCTTTTAGAGAGGGGGTCCCTGCAGCTTGTGATAACAGATCTCCTTCAGCATTGCTTTGCTCAGTGTCTGACGCACACCTCCGATTGTTCATTCCCTATACGCAGCTCACAGGGCCTGTTCACTTATATTCTTCTAGATTAAACGACAAGACAAACACAAACACACACACACAACTCGTGAAAAGGGAATGTTTACCCAAATAAGCCTCGAACTGAAGACAAAGAAACAACAGACAGGGGGTTAATGGTGTTTAATCTAATGATGCTCAATCTGATTCGAAGTGACCTACGTCAATGTCTCCAATCGTTATAAACAGGACCACCAGTGATCACGAGACCCCCACACACAAACAGCACAAAAAGCACAATCCGGTCTCGTGTTTTAGTTTCTGAGATACAGTCAAAACGTTTTACCTGAAAAGGCCAGTCGAGTTAATCTGTATTGTAGCGCATTATTATATGTTTTTAATGGATTTCTGTCAATCAAAAATGTAGGATTGTGAAAACAACAAAACAGTAGCGCACAAACCAAGTGATATTCATAAATAGCAAACAATAAATACACGTTCAGTTTACTCGGGTTTTATAGATGAATTATCCCGATAATGAACCACACTGACCCGCATGACTGAGAAAGGGACACATTTTTATATAACTAATACATATTTGCATGCCTGTAAAAGGCTTGTAACTTCGCTGTACAGAACGCATATTGGACGTGTTCCAAATACCATTGCAAAACTATGTCATTGACTTCGCGGTTTGTAAGCGAAATATATTATTATTCGATCCTTTCCATTGCTCCGACACAATGAACTGGATGGGACATGAATACATCATCCGTGGCATCTCATTTATCTTAGTCTTTTCTTTACATCTAAAGAATAAAAGCATTGAAAATGTACAGTATTTGGAATATGACATTTTGAATACTATTGAAATAATCACTATACAATCAATGAATCTGCAATTCACACATTCTATTAACTTATTTTTATTATTATTATTATTATTATTATTATTATTATTATTATTATTATTATTATTATTATTATTATTATTATTAGTAGTAGTAGTAGTAGTAGTGTTATTATTATTATTATTATTATTATTATTATTATTATTATTATTATTATTATTATTATTATTATTATTATTATAATTTTTAAGTTTTCAGTAAGCCAGTAAGGAATCTCGTTGCTTTCATTTGCAATGTATTTTCTGAAGATTTGCTTGTATTACAAATCTATGTGACAATTTGAAAAAAGGTTTTGTTTTGTTTTGTTCCGGAAGAGCCTTGCTATGGCGGTACTAATCCAGGGGCTCGTTTCTGTTACACATGCGCTGTCGTATCAGGCTCTTACGACGTCGAGAACAGAATATACGAGTTCAGTAGCGTTTCTATAACGTTGCTCACACGATTCGATCGCATTACCTGTCGTATTTTACCGACGTCAGTTTACCTGGTGTACAAATACGACGGGTGGATCACAGCCATTTCCTGCCTTGAACTTTGAGAAACATGGCTGCTCAGATGCATGCTGTGCATTTAAGACATGGACAGAGACAACTGCTGCGACAGAGAACCAGCTCAAAGACATTTCAACAGAAGATGTGTGCGCAGCGTCTTTGATATGATTTCTGATCATTATATTAAAATAGCTCTTGAAGAGGGAGGATGTCCAACAGCTTTTTAAGTGTCGTGATCCCTTCGCCACCAGCACTCATTGTGTTCACAATGCTTGTGCATTTCATCTTCTTTGACAAAGTGGTTATGCGGGTGTTCCATTTAGAAAACAGCACATCCTTATTCCCTTCTGCGTCTTCCAGCAGGGTATTTAAACTGCTTCTGCTCCATGTTTGGGCTGTTTGCTGTTTGGGCACCTGCCGTTATTGTTTTTCCTATCCGCCTTTTCTCCAAACACAACTTTTCTACATCTTTGCTTTATTATTATTTGTTTATTTAGCAGAAGCCTTTATCCAAAGCGACTTACAGAGACTAGAGTGTGTGAACTATGCATCAGCTGCAGAGTCACTTACAATTACATCTCACCCGAAAGACGGAGCACAAGGAGGTTAAGTGACTTGCTCAGGGTCACACAATGAGTCAGTGGCTGAGGTGGGATTTGAACCGGGGACCTCCTGGTTATAAGCCCTTTTCTTTAACCACTGGACCACACAGCCTCCTATATATATAGCCTCCTTTATATATATAAGCTCATTATATAGTGTTTTTTTTTTGTTGTTGTTGTTGCGTCTCATCTATTCTAACAGATTTACTAATTATTTAGGACAATATTTATTTAGCCTTGTTAAAAATGCGGCTATTTTCCAGTTGCAAATATATACATTAATTGGGGATATATACAATCACGCATAGGGTAGAAATGGGGTGTTAGCTCGTTGAAAACAGTAGTTTCCTTCTCTTACATGAATAAGGATTACCAAACCAATCAAAATACATGGACCCGCGGTTCTGCATGATTCATCTAGTTTCAGATAGTATGGTACTGCTAGCCGACCTGTCGTATTGAAACACGGCACCGACAAGTAGAAGACTCGAATATAGAAGCAGGTGAGAACTGTTCGAGTCTGCCGGTGATAGCTGGTCGTAAGACTTATCGTATTTGAACTTACGATGTCGCTATGCAGAACCGAGCCCCAGAACTCAATCAAGGCTGCCCTGTGTGTAAAATGCAAGTGATGGCAGAGGTTTGTTTTAGGAAGTTCTGTGAACATCTCTAGAGTTTACTAACTAACCTCTAGAAACAAGAACTACAGGCTGGCTTTTTGTTGCGTAAGGCCTACAGATCTTAAAGGGAATTCCAGATTACGAGATTGGGGTTTATTATGAGGGAGCTACAACATTTTCAAAATGATCAGCTTTGCATTCCAGAGACTCTATATTCTACCTGTGTGCATGTGTTCTGTGTGACATTGTGTGCTGAATGATTGAATTTGTTAAGCATATCAAACATATACCCCTAGCTGCAGTTAATCAAGCTCATTAAGTTCACTGCATGCTCTTTCTTTTCCAGTAGACAATATCTTTACCAATTACAATCCTAAAGCATGTTATAAAGAATGTCGATGACTTTTATTTTTAAGGAATTTGATCATGTATTTGAAAGCCTTGTACGCGCTGCCAGCATACCAACCAAGCACGGGTTCACAAAGCACACACGGTGCATGGAATACGCGCGTCTCTCCTTCTGAATGATTGTACAGTACAGTAGAGAGAACCATTTCTTTTCTTCACCACACACCGAGTGCTGAATTTAGTGATGGCTTCTTATCAGCTAGTCGGCCTACTCTGTTTATGCGTTAAAGCTCTGCTGGTTTCACCCGTCTCTCCTGCTATTGTTAGAGTGACAGTCCCAGTTACATTTGTCATTGTAAAAGGATACCACATTACAGACCTCACGCCCAATGCACTTTACTGATACTTTAAGCTTACCTACCCAAAACTCCCCAATAGAATAGAAGGTAATGCTAAACCGTCGAATTCTCCACGCGCACTTTCCCTTGTCCTAGTGCAAAATACACGTTCTACTCATTAGTATAGCGGAGACAGTAAATACGGCTTTAAAAAATAAATAATACACTTTACTACAGATATTTGAATGGTAAGCTCCCAAAACAAATATATTTTAACACTCCACCTTCTGTAAAGCTTCAGCAAACCACAAAATCACAACATTGCAGGTGTAAGCATTGTGCGTATCAAAGGTGAACATTTTCTAATAAACAACAAAAAGGGGGGTGGGAGGGCTGTTTGATGACATTGTATGTTATTTTAGATTTAGATTTATTTTAGATTTACTCATCTTTGGATTTTTCGTTGAGGGACAGGCAATGTTCTAGAGGTAATGGGTTCTTCGGTACGCAATGGTGATCTGTGCTTACTCAAAAGGAACCCGAGTCAGATCACTAGCGTAAAACCCGTGGGCTGGAAACGATCTGAAGGTAAAAAGGTCGCCTGAAGGGTTTATAAGATAGGTTTTATGTTTCTTGATTAACACCTGCTTGTTACTTCATGCCCAGTTCGTGCCCTGTTGTATTGTATTGTAGTTATTTGTTTGTTTAACCAGGAGATTTACCCATTGAGACCGAGGCCTCGTTTACAAGGGGTCCTGGAAAACAACACAAAAGACAATTACAAATGCAAGCAACACAATAAGAAACGCGTGGTTTAAACGCAATCAATAGCATACGGTGGTGTCATCAGCAGTCTATAAACGTGATTCGGAGTTAATGAAACCCAACCACGTATCATTGCTCTGACCAGTCTCTGGACATTTCAATTATGAAGCTGATGTTGTTAGTATAATTATTTACGACAACCCTGCATCTAAGATAAGTGTTCTTTCTTTTTTTCCCCCGGAATAACAAAATAGCAAACTTTCAATTTTATTGTTATTAATTCATTTTACAATATCACCTTTTATAGTCTGTACATATAAGTTAAACATCGTTGTAAACTATTATTATAAGCAACACCTCTCACAAACGTACATAATAATACTACTACTACTACTACTACTACTACTACTACTAATAATAATAATAATAATAATAATAATAATAATAATAATAATAATAATAATAATAATAATTTCTTTTTTTCTCCAGGAGAATGTTCCCTACTTTCCAAGTGAAAATATTTGGAATGGATCCCATGTCTGATTATATGCTGTTAATGGATTTCCTGCCAGTAGACGATAAACGATACCGGTAAAGTTAAACCCTTTATATTTAATGTAGCTATATTTACACGGCACGGCATAGATATGTCTTTGTAAATGAGAAAATGACCATGCGGCCCCGTATAGCTCCGTTGCACAGTTTGTTATTTTATTGTATTTTTTAAGCACTCTGCAGCACAGTGTTAATGTCGGCTTTGGGAACAGATTTGTTTTTATTTATTGTATTTGTTGCATTTATATAGCGCTTTTTATCCAAACGTTTCGCAAAGCACTGTGCAGAACACAGCAGATATAATAACACTGTGTGGGTTTGCTGCCGCGCTCTTTTATGATTAAGCGCCGGGTTTATGCAATGTTTTTAAGCGCCAGTACGCCCGGTGCTTTCATACTATTTCTTCAGATATCTCGGTTTGGCACGCTGCAGGATTTTTAGTTAGTTAGTTTGCTTCTATGAGGCTTCTATTGTACCGGATGCGTAATGAATGAACAGTGGCATTACTTTGTGTTGATTATAAAAAATAGTTTAAAACGATGTTTAACTTCCAGAATATAAAAGGTGATTTTGTCAAATTAATTAATAACAACAAATTGCTACCTTATATCCGCTTGTGGTTAGAATAAATCATTTGGGATGCTTTTGGATTAAAGTGGTGTACATATTTGACGATATTCCTTGCATGTGATCTCTATTCGTTTTGCAATGAAGTTCAGCGTGGTTTAAAGACGCAGCCTCGACCTGCAGGTCACACCGGTTTAGTGATCTAGGTCACCGACATGATCATTTTAAATGAGGGGTTTCTACCACTGGTGACCCTTTTAGTCTCACTCAGGAATTACCGGTGTCTTCAGGAAATCAGGTTGCAAACCTGTTTAATAACCTATCATTGAACTCTTTAGTGAATGCTGCTCCTAATTGAACGCAGGTCAGAGTCCCTTCATTGACAAGCTTGTCTAGCGTCACAAAATAGCTCCACTTCCATTTGCAAATATAGATCATATATTTGAATAAAAATAGATCGAAAGCGACACGCAAAAATAGGAAATGGTATATGCAATTGATACAGAGTTCCGGGTATGTATCTAGTCGAATTAACATATAGTTTCAGTATTTATTGTATCTCATAACAAATACCGGAAGCAGGTGGTGAGTGTCATGATTTTAAATCAAATGTATTTTAAACTTGTCTTTCCAGGTATGCTTTCCACAGTTCATCTTGGCTCGTAGCGGGTAAAGCTGACCCAGCAACCCCCGGGCGTGTCCACTACCACCCCGACTCCCCGGCAAAGGGCGCGCAGTGGATGAAACAAATCGTCTCCTTCGACAAACTCAAGCTGACCAACAACTTACTGGATGACAACGGGCACGTGAGTAAACACGCCGTAGAACACTGAATGCAGAGCCGGCGTTAGGTGCTGCGGCTACCAATTTATGGCGGATCGTTTGGGTTTTATGCCTCTTTCGTTTATGAGGTTATTGCATTTAGGCCTATTTAAATGAGAAAACCTCTAGTGGTAAATGATCCGTGAAAACGGCACCACGTGCACAGTTCTCATACACGTTTCGGCAAGCATTTCAAATAAGCTTGTCTTTTTCGATTGGGAAAGCGCATGCGTGCCCAAGTGCGCGTAAACACCAAAGAACAAACAAACATCTTTGTCACTCCCGTGCTGTAAAAACACCGTGTATTTGTGTTACCTTTGGAACAGGAAGAAAGCGGCTGCTAATCCATCATTTTCACCAACTCACGTGCCAATATAATGTTTTATATGTTAAGTTATATTTCACCAAGCAACCCCACAGTCCATAATAAAAAGAGGTTTCCATATAGACTGTGAACATGTACAGAACTGTATTACATTAAACACGTTACTATCTAAATTCGCTTTATTTGATCGGGAGTTTTGATATATTATTCTATATTCTATATTTCCTATTTCCATTAGCTTAGTAGCCTATGTATTTTCATATGGTAACTGGTCTAATGCCCTAATGAAATTCTATTTTGAATGTAACTGTTCCTTTGTCCTCTCCTTGTAATACTGTAATGTTTTTACCGCTTCCCTTGTTTTCTCGTGATATCTGTTTGGTTTTGTAATCACTTACTAAGCCCTTTTGTTTTTCATATATGTATGTGTTTTTTTTTCTGTTTCAGATCATTTTAAACTCTATGCACAGATATCAGCCGCGCTTTCACGTAGTTTACGTGGATCCCAGGAAGGACAGCGAAAAGTATGCAGAAGAAAATTACAAGACGTTTGTATTCGAGGAGACCCGGTTTACTGCAGTCACTGCGTATCAGAATCACAGGGTAGGTCTGGAGTCTATTAGCGAGACACTCGCTTTACCCATACTTCATTAATCACAACCCTCTTCGTGATGAACGAAGACTAGGAAAGACGGGGAAACTATTAAATAAGCATTAGCTCCATGCAGAAATATATATATATATATATATATATATATATATATATATATATATATATATATATATATATATATATATATATATATATATATATATATATATATATACGCCCTTTATATTAAAAACGTTAATATAAACACACACCTCCGCAGTGAAGTCAAATATTTTTTCTAAATAATAAACGCGCGTTGTGTAGTTATGCTCCGAAACGAAAATAATTTTATGTTGCAACAAAGCTGGAAACTATATTGATCGTTTGAAAAAAGGAGTAGCGCAGGCGTGTCTCTGTAGTGAATATAGGTTGTCAAAAAACACTTTTTTTTTGTCTTGTTCAGCGACCATGCGGCAAAGCAACATAGATTAAAGAAGAAAAAAAAAACACTTGAGGGTCTGAAGTTTTCATGTCAAACTTCTCATGTGGGGTTGATTTGGAATAAAAACTCAGTGTGGGATTCCGGCGTGTTGGATTAAGATTTGCTGCGCTTTGAAACAATTCGTGTCAGATTGATTTTGAATAAAAGTTCAGCTTCACTTCGGGATTTGTGCTCTCTGTACTGCGTTTTAATTCTTTAACGAACAGGATAAAGCAAAGGCAGAATACTGCATACACCAGATGAACGGGTACATGTAATTGAACGTTTATTCACATTCTCATCTCAATAACTTACTCCATATAAGTTATATATATATATATATATATATATATATATATATATATATATATATATATATATATATATATATATATATATATATATATATATATATATATATATATGTTTGGTTGCATTAGTAACTATAACACGTGTGTCTACAACATTAAAGATAGCTAGGAAATATTTCTATGCGGTAAATATTTCTATGCGGTAAATCCATTGTAAATGTAAACAGAGTGATTAGATCTCGGGTTTCCAGATCGTGTTTTATGTCTGTCATTCACATAGTCTTTGTTGTTGTTGTTGTTGTTGTTGTTGTTGTTGTTGTTGTTGTTCCGAATCACAAAAGTTTCTTGATAAACTCAGATCCTAATAATAATCATATTGAACAAATCAACTTCAAACGATGCGACGCACTATTTTATTAGACTCACTCTTCTCTCACTTTACTGCAGCTCAGGAAATGTGTATTTTACATTTTTGTCGTTTGGTGCCACAAGACTGCCCAAGGGTTCCTATCAATGGCGCTCCTCTGAATCAGATCGGGATTTTAAACAAGGAAAGAAAATCATTTGAAACCAGCATTTTTTTTATTATTATTTTCATAAGTTTCCCTTTAGTATTTCAGTGGTTTAAAATATTTAATTGAAAAAAAAAACGTTTACATGAAAAGTAAACAGTTACATGTTAACATGAATTAAACAATTAACAAAATGTAACGTCTGATTATGGAAACCCTGGATTTAGTTCACACAAACACGTGTTGCCTTTAATATATATATATATATATATATATATATATATATATATATATATATATATATATATATATATATATATATATATATATAAAGTGAACACTGCTTTTTAAAGTATAAACGGGCACTTCCAAATTACACAATACTTTCAAATTTGGTTTCTCTAAACCTTGTGAAGGACTAATGTTTATGCCGTGAAAAAAAATCAGACCTGTATTTTTTGGATATCTTGTTTAATTTAAAATCCACTAAAGGCGTCTGCTGAGCGTGGGCCCTGATTTCTGAAGGCTTGGCCCGTGCCCACAGTGCCAGGTCCTGCGCCTGTGCGGTGCAGGCTCCGCGAGGGTCTGGGGAGATGCCCTCCACCTTTCTGACCATCTGCTTAAACGATTCCTTAACATCGCGAGGAATCTGAGAGCCCCGAGACCTCGGACCCAGATCCGCGGCGTTGCAGGCCAGTCCAACCCGCGAGCATGCAGTTTGAAGTACATTGAAACCCCCAAACGCCCAGGGTGACAAACACACCGCTATAAACGGCTCTCCCAACTACTTACTGCAGTGCACTGGAACGGAGTTGTGTCCGTGGGTCATTTTTTAAATCATGCTTTTCTTTTATTTGTTAATAATTATATATATTAGACTACATTCTAATATATTAAATGACACATTATGCTCAAACAGACTCTTTTAGGTCATTCTAGCAAATATAAACTATAATCGGGATATGCAATCGCATTTTTTTGCCTATTAATGTTCACTCTGTTCAATCAGCAGTAATAGTTAGTCTTAATTTAAAAAGAAATTTAAAATGAATTTTGCCTATTCGCTATAAAATAATTCATATTTGACACGGAAGGATGTACAGACCATCTGCATATTTCAATTAGGCACGCGTACTGTATTTCGTGTAATAAGGTTTTAATGAACATTAATAAAATGTAATACGCCACCTCAGAGTGTGAACCCGACAATGCGTTGCTGCCCCTTTAATAAACTCCTGGTGCTGTTTGAACGCTGGCATGATCGTGATGGTCCGGGACAGCTGCTCCATCTGTCTCTCCCTCTCTCTCTCTCTCTCTCTCTCTCTCTCTCTCTCTCTCTCTCTCTCTCTCTCTCTCTCTCTCTCTCCCTCCCTCCCTCGGTCTCCTCCTGGTTTCTATCAGTTTGACCCCTTCAGTCACAAACTGTCATTGAAGGGCTTAAAGTTTGTTTTTCAACTCATTCCGGAAATTCACAACCACATATCTTTATCCACGGATGTGCCGAAAAGTAGAGAATGTCTACTCATCAATTCATAGAACTGATAAGTTAAGACTCGCTCTGTTCTGCGTTTGTTTTCTACCTTTTAAATCAGCACGTATTAACCCGCCTATGCTCACCCTCATAGACATTAGATCATGATTGCCTCTTCTCGTCAGAACATTTTGAATACCTGTTTATTAAAGTACAAACGTTCTGTCGTAAACACCCGTATAACAATGCAATTGAATCATCAGTCTTATTTCAAATGTCGTTTCCCTAAAGAATGTCATTGTGTTTTTGTTGCAGATCACACAGCTGAAAATTGCCAGCAACCCCTTTGCTAAGGGTTTCAGAGACTGTGACCCGGAGGACTGGTGAGTGGAACACGTTCATATCCTCGTGATACACTAATAGGAGTCGCAGTCATTCAAATATCTCTTCTGAAATTCACATTTCTTATCATCAAACTCATTTAGCTCGGAAACGCTTTCTTAAACGGTTCACCCGTCAGACTCGAGCTTTTATTGAATTATTATTACTATTATTTGAATGGAATTGTCTTATTTTATTGAACAGCGAATAATGCATTAAATACATTGTTTCGGTTCTCATAGTAATTAATACAGATGTTAAGGTTTTCCTTTATAAATCCTGCTCGTTATACGGGAGCTGCTGGGATTGACTCCAGTGCGTTCTAGATTCCAGCACGAGAAAGATACATTGAAATGCCTCGCGAGGGGGGCGGGGGCAGGGGCAGGGGCAGGGGCAGGGGCAGGGGCAGGGGGGGGCATTTTCTGCCTTGCAGATTAACCGTTTTTTTTAATTCCCGTGTTTTAGGCCAAGGAATCACAGACCTGGATCGATGCCCATCATGAGCGCTTTTGCCAGGACGAGAAATCCGGTGTCATCCCCTGCTCAGCAAAATGGCACAGAAAAGGGTAATCGCTGTGGTTTGTGTAATTTCTAGATTAGCTTCAATTATCTACAGCCTGGTGTGCTTATTTGGGAAACTTTAGTGACATGTCGGAGTATTCTCTGAAGTGCTGCACTGAACTGCACGCAACACGAAACGCGCATTAACCCTAATACCAACTGATACGATGATACATCCCATGCAAATAAAGGCTCGTGTTAACAGTATGTAAAGTGTTGCAACACAAGCTTGTTCTGCAAATAAATATTTCAGGTCCATTTTGACTGAATTCTCTTCAGAATGGGTTTTCTATGAACAAGTGAAACTAATCCTAAAAACCGCTGATTCATTTACAACAAAGAGACCCATACAAATCTAAAAAAAAAAACAAAAAAAAAAAAAAAACATACTGACTCCAATTCATCCAGTGTCTCTAAATGTTCTCTATTCGTTCAATCCAGATGCAGATAACAGGCGGGATTATGAGAGAGACCCGAGTGGAACTCCGATGCACGGTGACCCAGCTCACCAGCTCATGTCCCGCGTCCTGAGTCCGGGTCTCCCGGTTCCAGGTGGACTGCACACCGTGCCTCTCAGCACAGGGAGACCCAGTCCACCACATGATCTGCGGCTAGACGCGCACCAGGCACCGGATAGCCTTCACCATCACCCGTACAAGTACCCTGCCACCTATGAACATTACCTGGGGGCCAAAACAAGGCCATCGCCCTACCCTCTACCCGGTATCAGAGGGCATGGATACCACCCTCACATGAACCCGGCAGCTGCAAACATGTACACAGCAGCTGGCACGCCTGCCAGTTATGACTACGGTCCTCGATAACATATACATACAGAGTGAAGCATGCAGCAACTTAACACAATCTGTACTTCGAATGCATGCTTTAAGTTAAAGTATGGTTGTATTTTGTGGAAATGACGCTCCTGTCAGTGGATTGTCCGGTGAACTCTACATATTTATTGGGTATGAGAATGAAGCATTAAAAACTGAACGTAGTGTCCGGCCACACTCTCAGTGGACCCCATACCAAGCTCCAAGACTGTCCAACGAGTTCTTTAAACCTGGGCCATTAGGAGCGTTTCACCGAGAGGGTCGCAAGGAGGGGCACGGACAAGGGAATGGAGTCATGAGATTAATACAGTCATCTCTGCAAGGGATGCTTGATGATAATCGCAGACCGGAATGTTTCTTCATTCTGTTTTGTCAGATGCACTTTTTCTGCTTAAAAGAAGCCATAGCGTATGTTGTTATTGTTGGTTTTTCTGTTTTTGTGGAATCCAGACATCAAAGATCTTAATCCTGGGAAAGCTTCACGGAGGGCTTTGGCAGGGATATGTTGAACTTCAGAGCTAACATTAGAAAAATTATGCCTACCACTAGACTTAAGACGTGTACCACACTGCCTCCCCCCACACACACACTCCCCCCTCCACCTGCAATATTCAATGTTCTATTGGAAACACAAAACAGCTATTTCATTTCACATTACATTCTAAATGAGGGTTTCCTTGAAACTGTTAATGTTGGTTACATTTCCATCCGCTCAATCCCCCAAACTATGGGTATGGTTTATTTGTATAGAGATTTAACAAAGGGAAAAAAAGAACACTCCTGCGGAAAGAACACCCGTGCCCTGGCTGAACCCACATGAGGTTTACGGTATTATCCCACAGCCTCGCTTTCATGCCAAGTGCTCCAGCGCACCTGGCTGCCTCGAATTCTCCAATGCACCGTTTCGGACAGGAAACATTGGGCTGCAAAGCGGCCGAAACATTTGACATTCAGAGAAAAGCATTGCATTGTCGTTTTGTGACAAATCTTTGTAAAACTCCTATAAACTATTACGAGTGTGTATTTACTGGACGCTATGAGTGTGTTATTTACTGAACGCTACACAGAAGTAAGAGGAAGTCGCTTTTGCATCATGCCATGCTACAGTACATGTGATATATGACTGCCACTGCAGTCTATATATATATATATATATATATATATATATATATATATATATATATATATATATATATATATATATATATATATATATATATAATTAGTGCCAAAGCTTTGGTAAAATGATTGTGAATGAAGTTTGTATATTTATTGTTCAATGAGGCAAATTGCTTTATCCATACTAATGCAAGATACAAAGACGAGGTGGACATGTGCAACAATGTAGATAACTGTAGATCTGTGTAGATAGTGCTCCTTACTGTTTAAATATGAATATGAATTTGTTGGAAAATGACTTTTATAAATGTTTTGAAAGCATTGTTGTCTGCCTCCAGTGTAAGTGATTTGCACATGCCCCGTGCATCACGCTTTGAGAGCTGAACGCGGCTCTACCATCGCACCGCACACTGTGGAACCAGAACCCAGGTATGCAGGACCCTGCACAAGCCTCAAATCAAACACCTGGGGCTGGAACAGATCATTTCTCCAATCCGAGCGGACTCTCTATACCCTTTCAGAGCCCTGCTTATCTGGCTCCCAAATTTCAAGAGCAAAAATACTTCATTCAACGGCAATCACAATCTCTGTGCCCTGCTTATCTGGCTACCAAATTTCACAAGCAAAAACACTTCTTTCAACGGCAATCGCACTCTCTGTGCCCTGCTTATCTGGCTACCAAATTTCACAAGCAAAAACACTTCATTCAACGGCAATCGCACTCTCTGTGCCCTGTTTATCTGGCTATCAAATTTCACAAGCATAAACACTTCATTCAACGGCAATCGCATTTGCAACACCCACGTGACGGTTTATTAATTCCAGAACTGCACATCAGCAATAATGTGGTACTTCACACTACGAAAGATCGATGTGTTTTGTTTGGTTATGCCAAAGCGAACGTGTTATACGAGCTTTGTGCTGCAGCCACTCTACATACAAGGACTTCCATTTCTGTATAGAAGGCGTTGGTCATGTTTTACTTCAAGGGGCTCCTGAACTAGTATATACAGTGAGACGTGTATAAGCCACTGAAACAAAGGCACAGTATGGACTCGAACGTGTCACTGAAATAGGTTTCAAGGCAGTGTTTGAACAGCCGGACTCGTAGCTGCAATGCCCTTCTTGTTCGGTATCCTGTTTTGGGGGGAACGTGTCCTGATTGATGCAGACAGACATTGACCTATGCTTGCTGTTATCTTTCCGAGTGGACACAGGTTAAGCACTGTTTTAAACAGTCTGAAGAGCCACCTAATTGATCAAGTAATTTATGTTTCGCGCAGACAGCGAAACGCAGAGGAACACAATGAACACATTTGCAATGAATTGTTCTGTTTTACTCCTTTGCGCAAGACAAATAAGAGAGCTGTTCAGATTGATTCTTTATATGGTGTTTATTAGAAGTTTATAAATGCACACTAGACCCCACTTGCAATTACAAGCTCCACTGTCGTTTATTTCAATAACTTCTTCATACGTGCGTTTTTTTATTAATCTGAGATGAATTTAGTATGTAATATTCAAGAAACGCAATTGGATGCTTCTATTCAAAGTCGGCCATCACACAGACTACAAACAAATGTATCAAATTAAATAATAAAGTGCCTCTGGTACATACAGTTGGTATAGGGCTTCTCATTACAAACACCGCAGTCTTTAGTCTAATTCATTGACCACACCAAACATATTTTGATTGAGAGATGAAAGCAGGCTCATGAATCTGTCGAGTTGTCCGTGTGTTTGAATGAGTTCAGGCCATTGGTTGAGCGTTGAGGAGTATTAATCAGCCAGCAGGTTGCGGTGTGGACTCTGCAGACCCCTCGGTTTCATGCAGAACGCAGCTCCATTCCTTCCACCGCGCATTCTAAAGGAGGAGGTCGGGTTTCCTCTACAGCTACAGGAAAGAAGCGGACCCGTCGACAGCGCCTCACATATTCACTCACTGTTTCTTTCCACAGACTGGGATCACGAAACAGAATGTATTACACACCTTGAATAACACTTGGTACCGATGTATGATTCATGGACGTGGGATTAGCACAGCTCCCCTCCCTATATTAAACACTGCGTTTCTATTGTCAGACGGGATTTAATGAACAATATTTCCCTAATAACGATATTTAACGCATTAGTTGTAGTGTATAAATTAAAATGAAAATTAAATGTACATCGGTATACATGCGTAGAACATGGTAGACAAATCGACAGCAATGTAACACGGGCAAGGATATCTAATATCTGCAACTCTTAAGAAAGTCGTTAAAGGCGCTTTAAAATGAAAACAATGTGTCGCGACTTTCCATCGCCTTTCCGATATATATATAATTGCGCGACTTTGATTAGATAGAATGGGCACTGAATCAAAGACTATCACAGGCGGGAATGCATTCAGATTACTCTTTGAAATAATATTACAATAATAGTTATTCTGGTGTAAGTGATATTATTGCTGTGAACATGTTCATGTGCTCATAATTGCAACAGATAACGCTCAGGGGAATTTAAAACCACGGACTGTACGTATACTTCCAAACTTGAGATCCACTATTTTGTTTTGTAAAATTAGATTATGATTATTATTATTATTATTATTATTATTATTATTATTATTATTATTATATATATATATATATATATATATATATATATATATATATATATATATATATATATATATATATATATATATATATATATAAAACTGCATTTTTAGTTCATGTTGTAAAATGTGCTCTCAAACTTTGCTTCGGCTGTACCTCCATTCAATGAATTCCACAGCAAAGCCCTCTCAAAATAAATACGCTGCAGAGATATATATCTGTGTATCAGCGAAACAAAAGCACGGTTTGGCTGGGAATATAAAGCCCTGCTGTTTTCTGAGTGAATTTCAAATGTTTATTTTACAAAGCTTTAGGCTGTGTTTTTCTGCCTTGTAAGTCACAAATAGCGCGATGCAATAGTAAATCAGACAGAGTAAACCTTTTTAAGAACGGGGTGGCACCTTTTCCAACAGTCTCTGGAATCTCCTCTCAAAATTATTTTAAACTTTGCGATAACAATACATATAATAGCCGGTCCTGTATACCATTCAAGCTGTATGTTGAGCAGCACTCGCTAAAGTGTATCTATTGCTCGTGTGTTGTATTTTCCATCTAATCTGTCTCATACCAATACATTTTAGATTGCTGTTTCGCATCAATGCAAGTGTGTATATACTGGATTACAATTATTATCCGTTGTGCCTGTTCAATACACATTACACTGCGTGCCTTAAAGTATAACACTTCGGTGATCTTTATAGTGTGTGTGTTGTTATCATTCTCAATGCAGATTCCTTTTTGTTTAAATTGTATTTTACTAGGATTGTAACTGTTAAGACTTGCATCTGAAGTGTGGGTCTTTAAAACGGATAAGGGCAAGTGGTGACCAGACTTCTCATTGTAATCAGCATATACTAACCCCCCACTCCCCAACCGGCAATAAAGACTTTTCTTGATGAATCAAAAGAATATTATTAAAAGAAAAGAAAAAAAAAAGTCAATTTCCCTTGTATTTGTGTATATGCGGTTGATTGTAGTGCGAATTTCCCGCATCAGAAACATGCCCAGTTCCTGTGTTGTACAAGCAGGAAGACCGGTCTGGAGAATTGAGCTCCCTTTGCGTGAGCAGTCACTGGGCTGGATGGAGTGAAACCCCGAGCGTCAGGAAGACTGAGACATTGAGAAACCGAAAACTCTTCCGTTATGCGACCCAGCTGTATTTACCCGGCCTCGCTTCTCCTTGATCTGCAGCCAACAGCAGCACAACCTGCGTGGCAGCGCCGCACTGAATGTGTTGAAGGCCGGCCAGGTGACGCTGCAAGGTCCAGTCTGATCAGCGTTAATTGCGGGGTTCAGACAACAAATTGACGACCTCAACTACCGGCTTGTATTGTTACTGTCTGATTGACAGAGAATCATTATTAGATGTTAGTTTTTCATTTGACAGCAGAATCCTGCATCGTAGTTTAAATGAAATACATTATATAGGATATAGGATATAGTATATGCACGAACACATACACATTAGAATGCATATATTCAATTGATCTATGCTACAAATTACATACGATGCATTTTAATAATAATAAAATATGATGGTAAATTAATAGGGAAAAAATGTGAAAGTATATAGTTAAAACTCACTCAATGAATGAGTCAGCTGAAATGATTTGGGTTTTTCTCCTGGAACAATATATGCGCTATTATTATTATTATTATTATTATTATTATTATTATTATTATTATTATTATATACATAAATAACAATGTGTTCAATAAATATTAAAATGTAACGAGAATAAAGCAATGCCTATCAAACCATTACTTGTCAAAAAATAAATAATTCGTGTCATAATACTTTGATATTAATAGTTCATTTTTTATAAATCAAATGAGCTCCAAGCTTTTTTATATGAACATACCGCAAGCACAAAGAGAAAACACTGCTTTATAATGAATGCACAAGTATTTACTGTTCACCACAAACCTAAAACATGTTAAAGGCAAATGGTAAAAAAGGAAGACATTAAATCAATTCCAGTCTTGAATTAGCAAGAACACAGATGAGGTGCACGTGCAGCGAGCACTTCTGCAGTATTGATGCTGTACTAGTCAACATAAAAAACAACAACAACAAAAAGTTCAGGATTTGTATCTTTTAAGTGGTGCACATTTTTTAATAAAGAGAAGTTTGGTGATATGAATTAGCAGCTTTGGTATTCCTATTCGTAACCACGAGTCCAGCATATTAATAATGAAATGAAAATAAATAGATGAAAGCAAGCTTCAACCGCGGTCGCTGCTGCTGCTGATACGCATGTCTTTGCAGCGCACCGCTTTTATGTCGTTTGTATATTGATAGACATGGGACTGGGCTAACCTGCTATTCGTTTCAAATCTTGCCAATCCAATAAGGACAATATTGATAAAGCCTGACGAGAAAACAAAGTCGCCCCCTTGAGGACGGACCATGTACAGCAACATATACCTACTGCCTATAAATAATAAGGGGGGAAAAAACATCAAACCCTGGAAAATGTAAATCCTGTAGGCAACTGCATACCTGGAATTAATTTGTTTGATAATTTATAGAAATCATTTCATGTACATATTTTCATACTACTACTACTACTACTACTACTACTACTACTAATAATAATAATAATAATAATAATAATAATAATAATAATAATTTTTATAAATACAATAGTATTTGGTACACCTGTTAAGAATGAACTCCAGTATGTTCAGGTAATGATTACAGAAGAAATCTTTCTTTTGGAATTTCAGGACAGCTGATCTAGAATTAGAATGTACTCTACATTCCATTTTGGGCAAATACAGAATCCTGGGTGCGATTGTACTGTAGTGGCACTTACTTTGTATATTATTTGTCTTTTCATTACTCGCCTTTTCCTTGATGCCAAACCTTCTACTTCTTTTCCCCTATGTTTAAATATAACTTGTATTTTACTCATAGCTGTTGAAAACAGCTGGGAACCTGGGAAAAATGCACACAGGAAAAAAAATACAATACAAACTAGTGAAAACTGTGTAGATTTCAATGATGAGACAGGGCTCACAGTCAGCTCCATCATTATCTAAATAATAATGAAACAAGTTCTACATTCAGTGTTCAAGGTATGAAAGGAGGGCTGATTTAGAAGTATATAAACAAAAAAAAACAGGCATGTCTCAAGTGATAATATATGTTTTTATCCAGTACTTACATTGCGATGAAGGATATGGTGGAACGCTGTCAAAAAAAAAAAGTATAATTTTTAAAGTCATATCAACTGGCGCGTCATCTGAAGAGTGTGTGCCACAACTCACCCGAGCCTAGCCTACCATCAACTGCAACATGCCAGAGTGCCGGCGTGCCAGCTGGCAGTGACATTGCCAAAATACAAGTATGTGGAGCTGCAGGTCATTTCAAAACATCACAACAGAAAACAAAAAAAAAACTAAAGGAATGAACTGCTTTACATTTACTGAGAACAACAATATTAAGACGTTTGATTAAGCTAAATATAATTGTGTATGTGTTGCCTGAGAATATTCCACGTGTTAAATAATAATGTAATAATACAAACTGTCAAGCTCGTCTTCAACCTGTATTTATATTATAGGTAGGGCCTATAGTTATGCCAGCTTTTCTTGTACTGGCAAAAACATTCACAGATTTACAACTGCTTTTTTTCCTACATTTATGTCAGGTTGAGTAATGCAAGTTTCAACCCATAAAGGCTGTGCCTGGTTTATTTATTTTCATTAAGTCTTTATACACTCGCAATGGAAAGCCTTGTTCATTGCGCAACTTCTTAAAAGGCAAATAGCATCTCTGTATTCTAGTTGCCTGCCATAGATATACGTAACATAGGCTAGATCAGCCAGTGTCTTTGTAGAATTACATCATCCTCTGATCTGCCACTGTGGATCAAGTTTCCTTTTGTTTTGCTGGCAATACGCTGCTCTGCTTTTAGATGGAGCTGGCGCTTACTAATATAAAGACACATTGCTTGATCTAGCCTGGATTACATAATGTCTATGGCTGCCAAGTATCTCCTAGTCAAAGCACAGGCTTACATGTATAACCAAAGAGAAGCTCCCAAACTCCTAGTCAAAGCACAGGCTTACATGTATAAACCAAACCATATTTGAGTGATTGCAAACACCATAAAAATGTAAGGGAAGAGTTAAAAAAAACTAAATAGGCTGCTCTGTTACAACAGTGAATCTGTAGAAATCCAACTGTGTTTGTTCATGAACACGGAAATACTAACAAAAATAAAAACAACAAATAAATAAAGTTTCAAAACTCAAAGGAGTGTAGTGCGTTTTAGCTGATTCGGGGTGTTGCTGATGCACCAGCTACAGTATATTCCTAACTACTGTCAGTTCTGATGGCCCTTCCTTTTATTGACTTCCTAAATGATCTCAAATGATTTACGAGGCTTCCTCCAGGCTCAGCTCGCATCTGCAGTAATGGCTGTGCATGGGTTTATCACAGAATAGAAGGAAGCTCCCCCAGCAGCTCTTGTTATTTGTTCAAAGTCTGCATCAGAGGTAGGAAGCTATTCTAAATTCTCAAGGTCTCAATAGAAACCGCGGGGTGGGAGGGGTGGCGGTCGAGGGCTTTGGGTCTGTAGCCCAGCCCCACACATTTCTTTTATTTCAGAAAAGTATCAAATAAGGCTTTGATTCAATTCCCTTTCCTGCAGAAACCCGTGTGAGACTTGAAACCAGATGGGCCCAGGAGACAAAAGCTTTACTATGGACAATGTCTCCATTTCGTTTTGAAGTTCTGTCTGCAATTCAAAGGCTTGTTTAAAACACGTCACAATTCTTTAATTGGGTATAATCACAAATTAGCACTTTAAAATGAGGTGTTGCTCCATCAAATCCAAACACACTTGGGTTTATTTTATTAATATTATTATGTTGTCTTGCAATGTGCTGCGGTGGCTATTGCAATAACCGAAGATGTGATATTTTGGAATAGCAATGAATTTAAACTATTTGGGTTCATAATCCCAATACCTAAAACTCGCTTAAAGGTAATTTTTTGTTTAATGAGACAACTCATTAAAACCCTTGGAGTCCACTAATGCTCTTGGGGTAAAACAGTACAGTTTATTTCCTAGCTAAAGCTTAAACCCCAGCAAGTAAACCAAACATCACAGCCTATTCACAGGCAAGCCTGACACAAATCCATTCAGCCTCTTGACTGACATTAAATATCAGAAGGCATTGTTTTCTGACGGTGGCCTCTGACAGCCTGAAGGGGCTCGTCTCCTGAAAGGCGTGTGTTCTAACACTCGGAAGGTGGGAAACAGATCACGCCTTGATTCTGCTCAGAAAGCTGCATGCAGCTGGCTCAGCTTGCAAACATATGGGCCTACTCTCCTCTCGATGACACACAAAGTTTAATGTGCACAACTGAGCATATGTGAGCTTATATACTGTAGGTCTTGTAACATTGTGTAGTGATTTGATTTACTAAGTTACGTATGAAGCCCTCCTACCTTATCCAAAATACACATTTAGGAATAGTTTATGTTAAAAAGAGTTGATGTTATTAATCATAGTTTCACCAGTCTATATCTGTTTTTATATAGTTCAACACTGGGTAGATGTGACAAGCAGTTAACCTGAATTCAGGTGTGATGAATTTGCTTAATTACCTGCAGCACTTGGATGAATTGGATTCAGTAATCCTGTTAAGGTGATCCAGCATTTAAATCCATGAAGAGAATTTCCTTTGTGTACATTTGTCCTACCAGTTCATAAGGCAGACATATATAAAGTCCAGCCCTGCTTGGTGCCATGCTAAATAAACTAAAATATGCACTCCTACTTATATGGGAGACAACCAGACCTCCATCATTCTAACAAGCGCTACAGAATTTCTACATCGGAATTTTGTAAAACAGAAACATCTGTTTCTTTGTGTTTTATTAATCTGTTGTTTTCCCAAAACAGATGCGCTGTTTGTGCATTTAAAGTTGAATTCACGCCCTTTAAATTGTCATCACCTATACCGGTCTGTCTGATGCAAATAACCAAATTCCTGGTTTAACCGTTCATCCCTGGTTGACAGATGTTCTTCATTCTTTTACAGGGATCGGGTATAAAAACAGATCTGTACAAGCTGGGCCAGGGTAAGCTTTTAGAAGCTGAGAATGGGAAGATCTCAGCTTTCAAGATCCCTCATAAACTGGCTTTCTAATACCCAAGTCTTTTGACTATTTGTAATTGCCAAGCTGGATACATTCCCATCTCTGTCACTTGCCAACCATTTGATCTCATCAGCATCGGACTATCATTTAAAATAACACACGAGAGCCCTGTTGTGATGCAGGTGCAGTGTCAAAAGCACATTTCCTGAGAGGGATGAAAAGATTGCTAACAGTATAAATCTGGTAAGAAAAGGCTTGGTTGGATCGGGTACATTATTGCTTTGAGTCAATTTTTGCTGGTTTTCTGACAAACGTTGACTATTCCAGGCCATTTTTCAGACACTAGAAGGCAAACCTAAAGCATGTATGAGTGATTTGAGGTGCTTCTAGACCCTTGACCTTTTCATTCATTTGTTACAATAGTATTAACATTAGCAGCTGTACGCAACACACGTAAAGGCATCGCAATCGATGACTAACTGCTAGTTAACACTTACATGAGTGATTACCAAAACGGATGATTTGTAGGCCTATATTTCTCTTTTACTGACTTCACTTATCATTGTGGAAGTCTGTGTCAATGAATTGCTTGGTTCAGCTGAAACTGAAGTGAGCACTCCTCTCCAAGAGGGGGAAAGAGGCCCAGTCAGACAAGGTCAGTGTTGACCGGGCTGGCTGCGGAACACCAAAAGCTTCCACTGCCAGTGTTACATCTGGTCCAGGGAAGTCACAGAGGCCTTTATTCTGAAGTGCTGTCAGGGGTTATTTCTGAACCTGGATCAAACATCTTTTTACACTCTGTCTTCTCTTATGTGCCAGTTTAAGGTGCAGGGCACAGCACAGTGCTGCAGCAAATAAAACGCTGCAGTGTTTGTCGGGCTACAGTAGCTTTTTGGTACTTTGTATACTGTTTTGGAAAGATTACAGTAGACACATATACACACACTTGTTAAAATCCAGGTTCTGGATCTCCAAAACAGCATTGCATTTGGGTGTTCCAGCTTTGTAAGACCTTTATAGTGGTCATGCATCCTGAATCTTTCAGAGCTGGACATCTGCACCGTTTTTCTCTGGTGCTACCAGGAGTTCACAAGTTAGTGGCCCTTTTGCTATGAAAGACTGAATCTTTCTTTATGTGCTCATCTTTTTCCGCCGAACTCTTGTGAAAATGAATGCAGTAGCTTTTATTGGATCTTGTAAGCAACGCTCTACTATGTGATTAGTGTCACTGATTAATGTGCTGCGGGTCAGAGAAGAGGTCACTGCTGATGGGAGGGACTGTAGTTCATACTGTCGCTCAACAGAGCTTATATGCGAGTCCAATGAAGCAAATCTAATGAATAATTCCGTAATAACTTTAACAGCATGGCACAGGAGTTTGTTACCAAGAGTGATTTTACTAACACCCATTTTCATTGTGTTGGGATTTTCACAAAGACCTGTATATCTGAGCTTGTTGCACACTTAGTAATTATTTCAGGTCTATTTCCCCACTAATTTATATGAACTCATAACATGGATCATACAGCACTGTGCCAGAATAACATCCACAACTGTTATTAGCACCAAGCAAAACATTGGGACTCTTCAGAATACATTCTGAAAAAAAGACCTGCATCCAGGAATGAAGTGCAAAACCAGATTCTTCAGTAAAATATTAAAAAATATATATTAATAATAATAATAATGATAATAATAGGTGATAATCATTATGTCAGCCCATGTACCAAATGTCCAGTTTCTCTCCCTGAAAGAGGTGACCAGCACATAATCCCATCCAGCAGTACTTCATCATACCTCTAGTGATGGCAATGGGGTATTTAATAAGGCATGGGAGCGCCATGGATTTCACAACATGCACCTTGAAGACTCTTCTTCACATGTAGAAATATCCTTTTAAATCTGGTTATACACAGACCAAAAGCTTATGCGCTGGTCTTTGGATCCTGCAGCCATGAGTCTCTTGTTGGGCACGTCATGATCTGAAAACGCGACAAACTGCACAACGTCTGTATGGTACTGCAGCACGGCCAGGGGCTTCAGTTTCTTCCACCCAAGCAAACGGATCCGGTGATTCCATCCTGCTGTCGCCAAGATCCTTCTGTCCTCTCGGATACAGAGGTGTGAAATCCCCGGATTCACCAGCTCTACTGAATCCTGCAGCTGTGGACCCACAAACACCAAGGGATACATTAATACCCTTACCTGCCATACAGAAAACACAGACACCATATGGTCTGACTCGTCAATAAAGAAACACATAAAACGCACTGTCTGAATCTTCTGCTTGGTACACATGCAACAGGATACACCGTACATCATACAGAACCTGCACGGACTGCAACATCCTATACCCGCCCCGGTCAACACACAACCTGCAAACAGCACATCTTAATCGTCATCTTAATCCTCAAACACCACCGAAAGCATGCAGCACGCTTCCAAGAGGGACAGAGAGGGAAAAATAAACCCAACAACAAAAGATTAATAAATGACCGTGTAGGACTGTATTATTACTTCAAGTACCTGGAATGCAACTCAGAAAGAGCATCTGGCTTAAATTACAGCCCCGAATAACAGAATATTTTAATGTTTTACTGTTCCTCCGGTGTGTGTGTGTGTGTGGGGGGGGGGACCACATGTATTTATTTTATTAGTGGGTCAATGCTGCGCGATAAGTGAAAAATGTTAGCCATTGTTTATAAAGTAACTGTCAGTGGCTAACCTCTTTTCCTTAGAAACAGCTCTGCCGCTGCAGTGAAACTCTGAAAGAGGGCAACTGTGCTGTGAGGAGTTTGAGAAGCACTTGAACCCTTAAATAAACACTGGTGTTCCATTAACGCTTTCCTCTCCATTTCAATCTGAGAACGTGTTCTTTGCGGTACAGCAGACAGCTGCACACAGCACCCGTATCCCCCCCTGGTGCTAACAGGCAACCACTGCTCTGGCTGATTCATTTCTCCTTGATGAGTTACACCCTTTCTTTTCTATCTCCAGCTTCTATGTTGTGAAGGGGGTGGGTTTTTGATTTGTTTGTTGGTTTGTCGGCTTGTTTGTTGAGGGGGGTGGGGAAGGTGTGGGATTAAGCTGTTCTCTGCTTATATTAGCCAAGGCAAAGTGACAAGAAAGTGTTCCGCTACAGAAACTTCCAAACTAAATAATTACCCGCTGGCTCTTCATTTTAAGAGATTTTCAAGAAACTTCAAAATTAGGCGGCATACATTTTGGCAATGATGGACAAACACAAAAAATGCTATTTTGCGAATGACACAGTACATCAGAGAATTAGCAGGCCTTTCAAACACTGGTGGCCCAAAATTATATACAAATGTATGAAACATGAATAAACAGCTGCTAGTAGTCCCTTTACTGCTAGCTGAACATGGCTGTAGTGCTACACTTCTGTACTATCTTGACTGAAGACCCATCTATCCTAATGCCACCTTGCACAGGCGCACTTAAACAGATCTTTACTTGCGTCTCTAGCAGTGAAAGACTTGCACCTTTACACACCTGTGCGGTCTGAATCAAAGAGGAAAAAAGATAATTATCATTGGCAAGTGAATCTCAGGAAATTCCACTCTCTGATGCATGTCAAAGGCGAGAAGAGTGATAACCTTTCAATACATAAACCTGAGTGTTAAAATTGTGTGTGTGTGTGGGAGGGGGTGCATGGATTGCATTGGAGAAGCTCATGGAATCGGGAGTTAGGTTGGGAGAACTATCCTGTTTTCTGGTTGTTTTTTTTCTTTTTACCCATTCACTGATTTAACATCATTGGTTAATGGTGATATCTAAGTATATATTACACTCATATCTTCAAATACTTTACATTTTTAAAAGGTGGCTAAAAATGTGGCTTTGCAGCTGTGAACGCTGTCATCATCTTCCAAACACTGCTTCAGGCATCTACGCCTGACTTCAACTACAAAACATAACTTCAATTCTGAGTGCAACACACAGAAGTCTTACTTAATCAACACACGCCATTTCTTGCGTTCCAGTATCATAATGGGTTTGAGAAAACATGTGCAATAAATTGAAGGCGTTGCTCATGCAGGGCTTATTTTTTCAGCTGCTGAAACTATCAGTTGATAACTAAATGTTAAAGCTGGCTGCTAACATCCCAGTGACTAAGCTGAAAATCGGCCTGTTTTCTACCTACTTAACAGCTCGCATGCCTGTTAAATATCAAACCCCTGAAAGAATTCCACTTTGGCTAGCGTAACAGATTAATGCACACAAGTCCTTTTAGTTTAGTTTGAACTTCTTTCACATACTGATTGTCAGTTTAACCAGACCAGCCAAGGCAAAGTCAGATTTCACTCAGAAACAAACAAATTAACAAACTTCATAAGTCTGTAATACCAAACTTCTCGTCGGGCCAAAATCTGCTCCAGCACAAGGTTTTGTAGGACAAGTTTCTTCAGGCAAATGTTTACTTTGGGTTCACAATATTTCACTAAAACTGCTAAATCCACAAAAAAAGTATTGCTATAAAATACTGACTTTACCAACCGGTGCAGTAATATTATTACTGCTATCTTTAAAAAAATAAAAAGTTAAACCCCAGTTTAACACAGACGCCGCCTTGGAACAACACAGAACGTGTTAAGAGCTCAGGAAGTGACGAGAGTGACAGCACAGATCAGCATACCAAGGACTCCCTGCATTGTAACCAGCATGTGATTAATTAGCTCGGGCTCTGCAACAACTCCTCTTCATAACTAAATATTTTCCCAGCATATCAGGGCATCGGCGCACAGTCGGTGAAGTGACATTTAGGAGGGTCACCCTTCCTGACCTTGAGGCTCTGCTGTCCGTCAAGCGTCCAGGAGTTGATGGCCTTCTCCGAGGAGCCCGAGACGCCTCTTAACTTCCCAGGGTCAAAGTCAAGGCTCATGATGGGCTCAGCGTGGCAAGCGAGGCGGCTCAGCAGACTCCGTTCTGATAGGTTCCAGAGGGAGACCGATCCGTCCTCATAGCCGGCCCACAGCAAGGGGCTGGATCCCGAGTCTGGCTGCCAGGAGAAAAATGCGGAAAGGGAAAGATGTTTATAGCAAGCAGCATGGACAGCAGGGACTTGCTTATCGGACCAACAGCAAATTTGCTATGTAGTTTCAGTGCTATAAATCATGATGTCACGCTTGCAGCAGATTACTGGAGCCGTCACTTTGCTCCTCATTTGTAACACTCACACGCACTCTGCACTGATGTCTTTGGAAAAGGTAGATTCGTATGTCCCCCGTATGCCTGAAATTATTAAACTCTGTTTCCTAACACTGCAACCTTTTTTGTTTTGCTACCGTAACTAGTAAATCTGGTGCAAAGGCAGCAACCACAGGAATGCATACTACTGTTGAAAGATACAACCTGGTTAAAAATGAACACTAATGACATTGAGAAAGATTTCTAGGGAGTAGGTTTGCAACTCAATTGTACACCTTTCCTTTAGTTGTACTGCATACCTACAGCATCAGCTCCATAGAAGGAGCCGTTCACTTGACACCAGTCACAACTCGCTGGAGGGATTGGCACTGCATGTTTCCGATGTAATAATAATCATGATAATAACAATAATAATACAGGTCCGACATATTTTTACACCTACAGCAATATAATCTGCTCATGAATCAAATTATTGGATCATAAATATAAACTGAACAGACTGACGGTTTCATAACAGCAGTGTAGCAGGCAGTCTCGGAACAGAGATTTTATTGCATGGCTAGAAAAAGAATTATAATTTATAGTCAAAGGGGTGTACAGTGATACATGCACCTATGAGAAGACGAGCCCCGGAGGGGGGGGGGGCATTTATCTCACAGTAAATGTGACTGGTTAGCAGCTTTGCACTGTAGCTGTAATTAAGCTTCACTCAGTGTTCCTGCTGAGCAATCTGGAGAATGCTATTCAAGTCAGGCACAGCGACGCTAAATATCCTCTGGACATGCACTGAGAATCTGGAACTGATACTGTGTTAGGGGATTATTTTTTGTTTTTAAATGTAATAGTAACATACCAGGCGTATGTAGAAATTCAGCCCGACTGGTTTA
This sequence comes from Acipenser oxyrinchus oxyrinchus, assembly GCA_030684275.1. Taxonomy (NCBI): domain Eukaryota; kingdom Metazoa; phylum Chordata; class Actinopteri; order Acipenseriformes; family Acipenseridae; genus Acipenser; species Acipenser oxyrinchus. The sequence goes on from CM060273.1 coordinate 5,419,579, forward strand.
TACAGCATGCATCTCGGATAACAAAAATGAAGAAGTAAAAAAGCAAGTTAAATCACTAATGCAGCCTCCCACATTGCAGTAAGCGTTACCGGCTGGTTGTTTTTTTTTTTTTTTTACTGTAACCAAGCGCATGAGATTTTGATCGATGATATCACAGAGCAAAGGGCAAGGCACCCCGGGCAGACACCTAATTTATTAAATCCTCCGTATTCCCTCTACTGGATTACATGTCACACTTCAGGAAAGATTCATCATGTACATCACTGGCTGGACTAACGTACGGGACGCTGGCCACAGCAACAGCAAAGACAGCTCTACCGTGTGAAAACAAGCTCCTGGGTGAGCCCCAGCCTCACAGAATACAGAATCCTTATCTATGCATGCAGAGTTTACGAGTCGACATGCTACTGTGCAAACTGTACTGTACAAACGATAAGCTTCCAGGGATTCTGCACATGAGGCTCACGTTTTAAAAAGATATGCTTATTCTACAGCAAGGAAGTCCAATCATGGTCCAGGAGGGCCATTCCGCTCCAGGTTTAACAGGTGACATGAGATCATTAAATACTTCAGGGTCAGGGCGGACGTTTAATTGGTACAATTAAACAATTCTGAACAGGGTTGGAACAAAGACCAGGAGTGGAAAAGGGCCAACTTTGGCCGCCCCTGGTCTACAGTATATACAACTTACCCAACCTCTTCTCCTTCTTTACAGCTATTCTACAAGTTTCACCAAAATTGACTGCTTCTTCTGATGGTTAGCCTAATGCACACGACATCTTTTTAAAAAAATCTCTAATAACATCATTCAGTCAAATAGTGTTGTGAGTGAAACAAATTAATATTGTTGAGAAAATATTCATGTAATGGCAAGGTATTGGATTAAAGTTGTGTATAAAAAAATAAAAAATAAAAACACACAGTATTAGAATCAATTTGATGCAAGACTAATTTAAAAGCTGGACCGCACATAAGGATCCAATCATTAGACTGATGATGGCATTGGTGCATGATGAGCTGCAAGCAATTGACCTCTGTTTAGAAACATGCTCTTTAATGCAGAGGCACAATCCTGCTTAAAGCCTGGCACATCATACATCATTTGCTTCAAGTCAACGTCTTCCACAAACATATGGATGCAGTTTCCAAAATGCTGAGGTCCCTCGTCATGTAATATTAGCAGATAAAAAGAAAGCAGAAATGATTAGCAGCGTGCTTACAATGAAGCGACCACCATAGTTTAACTTCAGAGACTTTCGGAAAAGGAAGCTTAGCCCAACAAAGTGTTGCTTGAGATGGTATTTTAATCTTTTCTAAAGACTATTGGCTACTTCTTAAAAGGTGCTAATAAATCTGCTTTGCGTGCTGTTGCCACAGTGATGATGGAGGTTTCAGGTTCAAAGACTGAAAAAAACAGAAAGAAGGAAGCAATTTGTTGCCCCCCCCCCCCAACTTAACCCTTCACTTCTCAGTTATGATATTTGCCAGCAGGCAGACATTCTTCTGAGACGGCAGGGCTAGGCAGGCAGGGGGATATGCTGTATTTAATATGCATTGCCAGTTCAGTTCCAGGACGCGTCAGCAAAAGAAACAGGAGGTCACTGAGATCCGGTGGGTGCTGTGGTGGTCCTGTCCTAGTTAACAGTGGACATCGCTGCCATCACAATTAGCATTAACTATAGACAGTCTTACGGACAGGTCAAGTGCACTGAATGAAACTGAGCCACTCGGTCACCCTGCATGGAGTCTGGCCAAACTGTGCAAGCCAGCAGACTTCAGTATGCAGTGGCGCATGTAATTAAAATCAACACAGGTGATGTGATTTTAGCCATGATAAGTCGTGTTTTTAGTACTGTGTTTCAATTGTAAAACAGTACCAGCATCTACAGATCTTCTCTAGTTTAATTACTAGCTCATGCGCACTTGTACAGCACGTCTCTTTCATGATAGCAAAAACACCACCTCCACATGCAATATAAACCATTGACGCCACCACAGTGTCTCGCTCTGTTTTGATTATTGCTGCCACCAGACTAACCGGAGACAATAGGGCCTGACTTTCTGCCAGTCACACCTGCCTCCTCTATCTGTGAAACATTAATTACTGCCTTCAGGTGGAAATGTTTTGTAACTGTGTATAAAACACCAGTCAGTTCTTGGAACCTCTTGCTGGTATATCACTTTGAAATTCATTTTAACCAGCCTAATTACAGCAATTTGACCGACGCAAACTAAAAACAGACTGAAAACATTGTAGCCAATGAATTAGAAAGAGTTCCACTCAGAGTTTAGGCTTAAGGTATTTTTTACCTGCCATAGTTTAAGGCACATAGGCATGCCTAGGTTAGCATCTGGCTTCAGAGTACAAACTGGTGTCTTACTGGGAAGATCCAAAACTCGAACCTGCAAGGGAAAAAAAAAACTCTTAAACTGCTTGTCAGAATATTTCTTGCTTTCTGTAATTTAGTAATTAACTAATTTATCAATAATACATAAAAAAACAAACAGGGGTGGAACAAAAAAAAAAACTAACACGTAAAGACGGTAAGATATCTGATATAGGTTGTTCAGCTATCATTCGAATCCCTTCCCTCGCCCTTAAGAGAAGGACAGCCCCCTCTCCTTGTCGGGTACTCTGTCACTTGTTGCTAGGATCCTGTCTAGTAATCTTTCTTTTGTCCTGTCCCACTAGCAAATGCCTTTACTGAAAAAGAAAACAACGCTGTTCATTTATCACAAGCAGCTAAACAACTCAATTACTACAAACTGATTTCTCACAAACAAAGCAGCATTTAAGCTTATTCGTTTATCGCTATTAATGATGTAAGCACGTCCGAAGTCTGTAAAGAGAAGTCAAATTGTGTTCGCTTCAAGGTCTACATCTGTCACAAAACATTTGTCTTTGAGTAACAGGAGTACAAACATAGACAGCCAATCCGACAGGTGTCATTATTTCAAAGATGCACAAAGCAAGCAGATGAGCTTCCTTAGAACAGCTTATAGTTGGCCTATAGAGACCGAGCAGGTTAAAGTAATCTCTTTATTACACTGTATAGTTCACAGCTTCCTGCCTGGCTAGAAACCAGACTCACATTACACAGCTGTTAGAGCGACTCCATCCTTTACTGTGAGCTTCAATCAGTCACGTCTACATGGTTTGTTAAGTGTGGCTATTGAAGCTGACAGCGAGACCTGGAATTGAAATGCTGTGCAATGGGAGTCTTATCTCCATCCCAGCTTTACAGCAGCAACATTGTTTACTTCTAAAAACCCATTTCTAACAGCTAATTGTTTAATATGTTTCACTACAGACTTCAGCCACCAGAAAAGCAATTCAGCTGCCACTGGTTAACGATCAGCAATTGTACTGATAAAATGCAATGCAATAGTCATTCCTATAGAGCCACTTTGGCCAAGGCAGCTTTTCTCAATATAGTCATTTCTCTCAATCTAGCTCATTTGATACAAGGTTATTATTATTATTATTATTATTATTATTATTATTATTATTATTATTATTATTATTATTATTATTATTATTATTATTATTATTCGTTTTAATTTGTTGTTTTGTAGTTTCCAGTCTCTCGAGCAAGGAAAGGGTTAAACTAACCTGCTTGCAATTTAATATTACACAACAAGACTAGGGCACTGCCAGCCAACAGACAGACAGACTGGCTCACCCATAGCAATGGTAATAAATTAATTGCTTTTAATTTTTGTATTTTGATAGCACTAGTAATTAGCCTTTTTTTTCTGAAACCACAACTATTTATTTATTGTCTGTTAAAATGCTGTTTGCTTTGCACTGGCACACGTACTAATACACAGCACACCATACAGGTAGAAGAGTAATGTGAGCAGCACAATCACTAATACACTGGTATTAGGGTTCAGCAGTTGCTAATAGTCTCAGATGTCACTTCAGTTTACTGTGCCAAGTAACAGCTTACTAACACAAATACACTGTTCAGATGCAATTTAGTCATCACCAGACCAATTTAAAATGAAATAATAATAACGTTCACAGCAAAAAATAAACCAAAAACCTGACCGAACACACCTACAGTAAAAGGAAGAGGAATGACAGATTTATGATGGCAAAACATTAATTACAAAGCTGTTTCCATAAAACAACAGCCTCCTTTAATTGCCATTCCAGATACATACTTTTAAAACTAGAATTCATATTTTTATCTGCAATACAAATCTGCAGCCTGTGTTTACTTCCAGTCTCCAAACGAAGACGGTATTAATTTGTGCATTGCCTTGGGTTAAAACAGTTCTTGTGTGGCTCAAACTGCCCAGAAATAAAACACCCACTCAATTAATAAACGCTCAAACATTTAAGGGATTTTCTGTCTACAATCTGCACTTAGTCAACATTAAATCTGTACTCTTGTGTGAGCGGAGGAAATGAATGCTGCCACCTCTGCCTCAGGCGAAAATGATTCCCGGTAAGGAGCAGTCAATCATTTACAGAAATATCCTACATTTATGACTTCCAATCATGACCTTGCATGTCAAGAATACAAGCTTCTGCAAGCCAAGTACTGCATGCGTTTGAAGATAACTTTCTATTGTGAAAAAATTTAAGCAAAGTAATGAAACTAAATTATGTGCGCAGGTCACCATGTGCAGACTAAGCATGTTGTATACAATATACATATATATATATATAGATAGATAGATAGATAGATAGATAGATAGATAGATATACAGGCACCAGTAGTATTCAGATTAGCGTACAAGCGAAGGTTTCGGATCACAATAATTGCACTTGCTGTCTACAGGCAGGCAAACCAAAATCAGTGAATGCTGCAACAGCTTTAACAACTCTCCAGTAAGAAAAGCACAGGAAATAGAATCAACTTCTTTTTTTAGTTTTGAGTGCAACTGGAACACGTGTGAGCTTCCCCTTTAGTGATGCTTGTCAGTGCAAATAACAAGCGCTCCGATTCTCAGCACTGATGGCTGCTGCTGCTGGTGGCGGGTGGGTTTTGTGTTTAAGTCTGGTGCAGGGGGTAATCTCTTGCTTTGCTTCCCTCTCTCTCATGGTGGGTTTTGTGTTTAAGTCTGGTGCAGGGGGTAATCTCTTGCTTTGCTTCCCTCTCTCTCATGGTGGGTTTTGTGTTTAAGTCTGGTGCAGGGGGTAATCTCTTGCTTTGTCTTCCCTCTCTCTCACTGTTGGTATCATGTCTCCTCTGTTTCGCCCATGCTGCATTGCTCTTACCGCTGCCATGTCTGCCCCAGGAACAGCCAGTAGCCAATGTCCGCCCTCCCTGTCCAGCAGAGAACACTGGCAGAACCCCACGCTCTCTGTTAGAATGGAATCTGTGACCACACTCCTTCCTTCAGCCAGGTCCCACATGCACACTCGGAGGTCATGACCCTGGCTTTCAGAAAATACAGACAAAACACACGAGGCTGCAACAGAGACTAACTCTTTCCCTATTCATTCTCCTACCTTCAGCCTTTATCTTAACCCTTCATACAGACCACCGTTACAGTATGTTGTTGAATTGTTCCATAGAATGCAGGACAAAGTCATCAACTGAAGAATTTCTTTAATTTAGCATATGCATCCAAACTCGCCAACTCTATAGGATGCAGACAGCCAGTATGACACAGTATGGAATATATGTGATAAAGTGAAAATGTTTCATTGTTGTTCAAGTGCAATAAGCAGCAAATCGTTGCAATTAGTTACATGACAATGGTGCCGCCCTGCTGGTCATGCCAGTAATCTACAGTACTAACCTGATCAGGGCATCTCTGCTGTTGAGAGTCTGGACCCACAAGACTGACGCCCCTCCATGTCCTTCCAGCACACTCTCTGTCCTCCTCGTCCTCAGATTCCAAACATGAACTGCTCCATTGGCAGAGCTGGTGAAACATAACATTTCAATAACTACAGGTAATGACTGTTCTGTCATTTATTTACTACTGCCACTGCTTCTGAGTTCAACAGCACAGGGACCCCAACAGCTGCGCTGGCTGAACTTCCATGAAAGTCATGTATTGGCTCATAGAAGTCAAACATTTCTACTACAGTATAATAATTGCTGTGGATTTGAATTGATGAGCGTGGCTCTGCTGCTAAGACCCCCACTCACCCGGAGAAGAGGAGGGGCTTGTCCTGCTCCTGGTTCCTACAGCAGAAATGCAGTGTGTTTACCGGCGCTCCGGTCCCGCGGAGAACAAACTGAGGATCAGGAAGGGGCAACGCCATTGCTGCCTGAAAGAGAAACACTCTTTAAATGACTCATGGATTCCATCTTTGGAAATTGCAGACCTCTGAAAGACAACGCTGTTGAAGTAAAAAGTGCTGCTGCTTCCTGGTATAAAATCACTTCCTGTGCTGTAGCTCAGTTTTAGTCCAATGGTCTGGTTGCAATCTGACCATGTGACCTACCTCACAGGAAGCAATGCCCCCCAGCACTGCACTTGAACAATCAGTATATCTGTCTCCAATAAGAGTTCAGGAAATTGATTGAGCTTGGTTAGTACTCCTTTTTCAAACCGACAAGCCATGGGTAAACAAATAAGAATTATTAGACTGTGACTGAAAACAAAATATTTAATTTGCTATGTTGCACTTTCACTATAAACATAAACAAAGCTGCAGGGGGAAACAAAGAGAAACAAACTTCATTTGATGACGAGCTGGTCTGATTCTTGTGACAGGATCATTATCCAATACATTATAAATCATTACCCCAGACAACTTAATGATTGAAACATTCTCAAAAGCAGTCGCTGTATCAGCAGATAATACCCACGTTTATTTGCTTGCTCGGAGGCATTATATGAGAACTGCGCCCACTGCAAAACAGCACGATCACGCCCAAGTGTCAGTATAGGTTTAAAAAAGTACTGTGCACACAACCTGTTCCAAATTACCTTAAAAGATTGTTCATTCTGTTTTAAATAATTACACCATGGGGTCTAGTTTCATGAACTTTCTATTAATCCCGCTTCATCCCTGAAGGTGATTTCTTGCCTCTTTAATAAATACCTTGGACAAACAGTGCCTTTAAAGAGCTGCTTACATGTTTTAGGGCATATCAAGATGTTGTCCCGATCACTAACACAGACCGCACTGAGTTCAAACGACAGGGAAATCGCCGAAATTCTCTTTTGCAAACATAGTGAAACAGTTCATTGCACAGCCCGTTCATTTTTAAAGGGTAATGGGGGGGGGGGTCTCATTTATTGTTTTTTTTTTTGGTTTTTCTCATCATGATAAGGAGCCTGCAATGAAACTAGATCAGTTTGTATTTCCAAAGAGCTCATTTCAGTAGGTTACTAGTTAAATTGCCCATGTTAATCTGTCATCCGAAGACAACTCTCCATCCAGCCTTCCTAATTAAACAAGGGCTCCACCACTGCCCTCAGTGACTGCCTTACAATGAGGACAGCCATTCTTATCAGTGCAAGAGAGGGATCACAATTACAGCGAGTGGCCATGAACACAACTGCAGCAGTATCCAGAGCCGCAGTCCACGTCATCATTTCAATGCACCAGGGCACACAGACTGTGGCTGGGTGGAGAGGAAATATTGAGTGCATTTTTCTTCTAATCTGACCTTGATTTGGAGAGTACAACACATCTAACAAAAACGCAATCGCCAATCCCCTTTGAAACCAGTAGACTGCAAAGCACTGTTCTACAATGCAGGAACAGCAGAGTTTCTAATGTTCTACAACAATTATATTCCCACTGAGACATTAGAGGAGCAATTCAGAACTGACACAGACTTCCTGAGTCTATAACAAGCCTTACGATCGATGCGATTAATAAAGAAAGGCTATCGCTGCTACATTCAATTAAGATACTGGTTTGCATTATGTAGCTCTATAAATTGGGCTACAGTGCAAGCAGCTGGCCACATCAATCACATTGCAGTTTTTTTGATGTCAGTGCTGCCCTGCTGCTGATCCGGACATTGACATGCTTATAGATCCTGCAACGAGCCGCATTTGCAGTTTTAAGGACTCAATACACTCAGGATTGTCATGTAAAGAAATCAAAAGGTCATTAGAGAAATAACAGTTAAGCGAAAAGGTTCCCAATGCCCATTGTTTCAGTGCAAATGACTTTCATTCCTCTGCCAAGATCTGGAGTAGGGGAAACAATAAGAACCAAGTAACAGTGATCATTTTAAAACCTGCTGGCAAAAAAAATAAATAAATTACAATCTCTGCATTCCTGCTCTGGACAGGAAGAACAGGCCTGAGAGAGGGGGATTAACCGGCCCTTATTCCTTCAGCACAGCCCGGGTTTAACGCAGGTGACATGAATGTTTAAAGCAGCAAGTTTGCTCTCAAAACAATGTACCTGAAATGCATTCCTCTTCCAGCCCTACCCAGTCAATCAAAGACAACAAGACTCAAAGCAAGCAGTCAGAGGACCAGCACAGGGATTTCACCCTTTGTTGCCTGCAGACAAACAAAGAGTTCTGTGCATCATGCTGTAAGAGATGCATAGTTATCACCACAGTGACGGAAACACGACTCCAATTGCATTGCAGTTTAAGCCACTCCGGGTTTTACTGCTTAATGAGTCACACTCTTAATTAGTTTGTTGTTATTTGCTTATTTTAAAAATTGACAAGAGAACAGAAGGGGCAGGTTGTGCTAGTACTGACTTCTCAGAAATGGCTCTGATGTTTATGCTTTCTGCTGAATTTTAATGATCTATTAAAATGCAACTACAAACTATTTCGGAAACACGCACATGCCTTGGAAATCCCTCCAGGAAGTTGAAAAAGACGCTAACAATTAAGGAATGCCCCTTAAGGGCTGTGTAAAACATATGGATCAGCATTGCATTTCTCCTATTCGCCTGGGCCAACTTGTTTACATACCAAAGCACAGCACAATTACAACATTTAGCTAATCAGTCCCAGAACTTTCATTCAATTTTATTTACATTAGTCAAGATTTACAGTCAAGATCCATGACCATGTAGACACAGGTACCTTGAAAAGTCTGGGTTGTAACAGTACCCAAAGCCACTCCCGTACATGATAATAGGCTTTGCTGTATTCCACCCATGCTCTACATACAATATGAGATTCTAAAACCAGGACTTTCGGAATAACCTGTGGAACCATGCCTGGGAAACTGGAAATCAAGACTAAAATCCTCAATGATAATACTGAGTCATGTGTCACCAATGTAGGTCAGTCAAAAAAAAAACCCTCCCCTTCCACACAAACTCCACTCATACTGAGTGTATTAACATTATTGTATTAGGCAGAATGTCGGCAGCTAAAAGACATTCAGAACCCAGTAAAGCAAAACAATGTCCCTTTATAATATTCAGAGTCAGGAACGGCGATTCTCTAATACTGTTACTCTAAGATTTAATACACCATGCAAGCACAGATATGAATGAAAAGCTGCAGAATTTAAACTTTTGTGGAAAGGTGGATTAATTTAACTGGAGTGAGTCAAAGTTTTTTTTTTTTTTTTTTTTTTTTTAAATCTCATCCCAAATCCCATCCACTGGTGATATCCCTTTCCCACTTTGAAGACTTAACGAAGATTGAGGCTTCTACTATGCGAGTAGCAGATAAGACAGCAGCAGTAATCTGACTCTGAGTCTTTGGATAAAGGCAGTTTGTCTCTTCTTAGCCCATCTGTCAACACCTCCTTGGTAATTAGGCCTAATTATGAGGGAGAGCTTGCTTCCCCTTCAAGTTAATAAGTCAGAGCGGGTCCCAGAGCCAGGGATCTTTCAGCACGTATCGGCCCGGCGACCTTCAGTTCAATCGAAACCACTATCAGTGCCCGGATTTTTTTTTTGGAAAAGCCTGACTAGTAATTCTAATATAGGCTTCAAAGATTAGGAATTGGCTGTCTGCATTCCACTGCCGGGACCTGGTATCATGTGATGGACAGCCAACCGCCAACCGCCAACCACCAACCACCAACCACCAACCCAATCCACTAATGCTGTCCAAATTACCATTCATAAAAAAAGAGACGGCTATCGTGTAAACTATATGCACCACCTTTCAATGGGATAGCCCTAATCTCCCTTAGGCTACATCAGCGTTCTCCGAAAGCATATGATCTGAGGCGATTAGCGTGGTTCTTCATTGACGTTGCCATGCACTACCCAGAACTGCAGCCCTGTTACAAACAACATGAGCAGGCATCTAAACCCACAGCCTTCTGGAATCAAGAACCATACCTCAGCAGGTAGGAACTCTTCAACCAAGTCCACACAGTTCCATTCTTCAAACCCAACACTATATGGATTACCATATAACCTCAATCTCCACATGTCTGCTGGGCATCTCTGGAGCAACTCAGCATTCTCTCTGAATAGTGTCAGCCTGAGATAGTATCACTGATTAAAAATATACTAAAATACACTCATTTACATTACCGGTAGAGCCTAACAAACTAAGTCCCAATGTTCACAATTTAGGTTAGAAGGTTTAGAAAAGTACTGTGTGTGCTTCTCACAAGTGGCTCTCCTCGCAGGCATACCGTATCAGTGCTTAGATTTTTTTTACACAACATGTAAATCGCAGAAACTACCATCAGTCAGCTCTTTTTAGGGCTGGAAACAAATTCTTTAAAAAGGAAACCAAACTGCTGAATGGAAACCCAAGTTCCATTATAAAGTCCACTTAAACAAACAGAGCAGGAAGTTCCTAAGACACCCGCCCTTTATTGTGAAAAAAATAAAATAAGGGAATTTTTGCTGGAAAAACAACCAAACCAAATGCAGAGAGTAAACCCAGACACAAGCGGCCCCACGCCCTCTGTCACTCACAATGTGAACAGTGTGTGGAAGGCTCTGTATTGTTTCAATGACATGAATGGTGTGCAGGGCCAAGGCAAGATAAGACCTATGGAATGGCCTCTTCTGAATTGAACTGCTGACGGTACTTTGTTTTAGGATACTGAGATTTAGGAGGCAGAACCCCAATTAGTCAACAACATGATCGGCAGGTCCCTTTTTTACCTCTTGTCACTATCATTAGTTAGTTTAACAAGGGCCTCATATACCATCAGCTACAGCAAACTTAGTAGGCAACAGACGGAAGACATTTTCTACAACCAATGACGATTGCATTTCATTGCAGTGCAGTGCGTAGGTGCATGGATTGATAAATTGCATTACGACAGTTGCTTCGGTAAAATCCAAGTTTGGTAGATACGCGAGTGACACTTGAACTGTTCTTCTCTAATAGCAGCCTGCACCCGACATGGCAAGGCGGGCTGGACACAGAGTAGTAAAGAAGCTACCACACAGGTTTCTAGTGGTCAGGACTTGCACCGAAGATGTTTGATAACATTGAAACGCTGATCGTTTCATTGGAATGAAATGTGAGTGCAGCACTGCGGGGCGCGTCAGGGAGTGTCTCTGTTTCAGCTTTCTAGATTAACAAGAGCAATGATCCAATCTCCATGTCGGTCCCAGGGCATGCATGTCTAATCTATTGGGTCAACGTACCAGCAAGCAAAACCACACCTCCCTTAAGGAAAAAGCTGCCCTTTTAAGCATGACAGTCAGTCAGAATGAGGCTAAAGCATTCTCTATTCTGAAACTAAAATTATTATACAGTCAAAAAAGAACTATCCCCGAGCAGAATTACATTGTCCTACAATAAAAACAACCCAGCAGCGCAACTTATATCTGCATTTGCAGAAATTCCACTTTGATGAGAGCGGTGGGAAGGAACTGTTGTTAGATTGTGGGCATTTTGATTGATTGTGAAGTTTAAAAGCAGCTATAATTACAGAGGAAATAAATGGCTGTTGCAACAACCACATTTCACATCACACTTGCTCCCTGACAGAATGATTAAAAACAATTCCTGAAGCATTAGATTAATAGTACCAAAATAAACCCCACAAAACTTTAAAGTAAGTTTTTCTATTGTTTTCATGTTACACACAAATATGAGGAAGTGGTGTGGGGGGTTACGGTGTCACCAACAGTCTGAAGTAAAAACATATGATTTTAGATGGTGCCTCATAGGTTCAATTGCATCTGAATGCTAAAAAAACGCAGAAGACCCTCAGCTGTCTGCAGGAACTTTCATAGATTCAAAACACTGCTAGTCGAAACGGCTGTCATTGAATTTGTTACGCTTCTTTAATTCGTATTTCTAAAGGAACTGAAGGAGGGTCAGTCCTGAACACTGGTTTAAAACCGGAGCGCGCTTTTTGATACACAACTTCCACGCACAAATATGGCCCTGAATAGTTTATTTGGAAGTCAATCAGTTGCAATTAAATAATAATAATAATAATAATAATAATAATAATAATAATAATAATAATAATAATAATAATAATTTAAGGAGATCAGGTGATAAACAATTTGCGAACAGTCTATAGTAATTCTATTGCTAGATATTTTGCTGGGTATATATTTCTTAGCCATGTTTATTATAGACAGTAAAATTATGACGTATAACATTTCGCTTTACAGGGTAAACGTAGAAACCACGATACTGCTGTACACAGTGCAGACAATGCGTTATAAACTGTAAGCGAAAAGTTGCAACACATGTACTAGTTTTAGTTTCGAAATGGTTGAGACACAAAGCACGCAATCGGACATTTTCTGTGGATGCGTGCATCTGGCTACACACAACTTTGAAACAACATTTTAATTCTCGTACTCAGCACTGACGACTGCACTTGTACTAAATACAAACGCTATGGTTAGTCTTGGGCACACACTATTACAGTATGCACTGAAACAGCAGTAGAAGCTATGAAAAAGTAAGCTCGTTCACACATGTGTGTTGACGTTTCTCTCCTCTGCTGCTGCAGTTACACTGAGATACTCACTTTCCACTCCCGCCACGGTCTCACATAGAAACCAAACTGCGACAGCGAGAGGAGAGGACCCGTGGAGAAAGAGGGAGGGGCGCTGTAGAAGACCTAGCCAATGCCTGATGGTATTGCAATTACGCTCTGCCGTAGTTACCTCTTATTTCGGATGCACTTGCTTTGAGTCATATTCAAAGCACAGCTTTTAAATTAATGCCCGTCCGCGTTCTTGTTCTTCTGATTTTGGCGAGTGTTTTTATTTTCTTACACAGCACCATTGTATTGTTGCACCACCACTGAACTGAACGTATTGCTGCACAGCGCTCATTACAACAATCGAAATAGAGTTTGCATTTCAGATAGGTTTCTGTCTAGACTGTGTATTCAGATCATGAATACTTTTCAGTCTCCCACAAGCTGTCCTGTATGTTTGGTAGGTTTGCCCATGGGAATTTCAGGCACTGTGTGTGTGTGTGTGTGTGTTTTTCTTTACTTTGTATTTCTAATTCCAAGTATGACTCGGGTAGATTTGTAAAGCACATGTACAACACCTACAAAAGGTTGAGGTCAGGCGGTTGGTTTTACCTTCCCAAAGGTCAGTTAACAATAACTGGGCCCATTTGTTTGCACAAGAAAACCGAAAACTGCGAGCTGTCCAATCCAGCCATCACAGCTAGCCTTTGTTTCAGCTGTCATGTGTCAATCCACTCATCAGAGTTATTTTTAAAGACAATATGTGATAGCAGCACAAACAGGCTGGTGCACATGTGCAGTGTTCCTTGAAACAGAGACTGCAAACATGCAGTGCCTGTCAATCACCTGACAAGCCATTGCAGTAGAAAGGAAGTGAAAACAAGAACGCAGATTTGTGACAACTTGAAGTGCGGAGCTTGGTTTAGTATAAGCAGGTTTGCAAGGTCTCCAAAGTGTTTATCTTTGGGTATATGTGGGGCTCTATTCACAGAACTCCGCTTTGTTTGATTCATTCAATAAGGGGGTTTGTACAAGCTGTTTATAAATGTCTATATAGCCTGTGTCATTTTGACTTCATCATAATTCCTTGGGAACGTGTTTTCTTAACTTTAACCACGGATATGTCTCATCAATATGCATAACGAATACAGTCTTTGCATCATTAAAGACATTTCTAGATGCAAACTTCTGCCTTCGATACATACAGCATAGCTCATGCCATCTGTGGAAAAGCTGTAGTATAAGAGCATTACCCTTTAGTTAAAACTGCCACACTGTATTCATAATCAAAAGGGCTGTCACTAAAGCTGAAGTTCAAAGTAGTCTGTATGTTGTTCAGCGACTGGAATATGAAAACACACAGCGAATACTAAAACCCTTTTCTTCATGTTTGACAAAGTGCATCTTCACTTTCAGCATGAAACCTTTTTTTTTTTTTTTTAACGAGAACGGACATGGGAATACGTTTTCAGCAAGTCACGTGAGAGCCCTTCAAGGTATTATACTGAACAAACAGGCCTCTCTTTATTTTTGCTGCTTTTTCAGTCTTATTAGGAAAACTTCAGGCATTTAATCCACAAAGCACACACTGTCCTTTTCGAAGTCGCTGGGAGAAACTTTATTTGTCCGCTGCTGCCGTGTTCCGGGAGGTTTGAGGCTTTCCCTGGTTTGGGTTTCAAGATTAGATGAAACCAGAGCGTTTTAAACCTCTTTGGAGGCTGGGGATTAGGTTGAGACCTGGCCTGACGCAGCCCTCCTCTGGAAAGCTAAATGAAACAGTAAGCAACGCGGTATGCCTGCTTACAGGTGTTTGGCAATATACAAAAAACAAAAGCTGAGAGGAGCAGCAACAGGTCTTTAAAAGCGAGGAAATGCAGCTGTAAGCTGTTCAGTTAGATAAAGCAGGAATTGTAAGCTGCACTATTAGTGTGTCAGAGATTTTCTGCTTCAACATTTCCATTCTACAGCTCTCTGCCATGAATGTGTGTAAATAGGGAGATGCACAGAGATCATTAGCCAGCATACAAAAGATGCAGGAAATGATCTTTGTTTGAGTGTTTGTTCATCACTTCCTCTTTTTTTAGGTACATTTTGATGCAACAGTAATTGATTGGATGCTCTTCATTGTAGTGCTGCAAAAGAGGATGTTTCAGACAATGTGTTTGAAAATGATCCATTAGTCTATATTTTACTTGAGAAGAGTTTCCGCTGGTTTAATTCCCCACCCAACAGCCATTTATTAAAACAACAAACCACGCACCCCTGAAACAGAACTGCCACCCATTGATTCAGTAGTTACTACAGCATGAGGCAGATATATACTCGATCATTATTACCAGTCAAAGAAAAGGAATGGGTAGCTGAAAGCCATTTGATTCTGAAGAGTGGATGACTGATCGTTGGCACATTCCTATATATTATGCCAAAGACTTTTCAATTACCTGTGGCTGTCCAGAAAACATTCAGAAATACATCTAAAAATGCACATTCGATTACAGCTGGAAATGCAAGACCAAGGGCCAAACTGGGTTGCAGGTACTGTACCATGTCTAAATGTTTCTTATTACTGGGTAGGCAATTACACAGAGTGCTGGATGAATGAAGGCACAGATATCTCTCCTGACCAGGGTATCCATTCCAAAAGCATGGGTGATTGTCAACTTAGTGGATGTGAGTCTGCATTATTAAAGCAGCACAAAATTGTCAATTATTTGTTGCAAGTGCAACCATCTCAGCTTTCTGAGACGAGTTAACAAAGGGCGGGGAGGTGATTGTGTGTGCAGCTCTGTCTCTCTGAGGGAGTCGGGCATTGTCTGGGCTTCAAGAGCTGTGGCAGAAAGGGGTAATTAAACCCCTGGACTAAACGTGACCTCGAAACCCCTACCACCTAGCTCCCCAGCACAGGCTTCTTCCATTACAGCACACACATCACCAAATTGGAAGGGTTTTTAAATAAGCAATAATACCCAGCACAGTTCCTGCAAGATCATTGATCGGGGCCATTGTCAAGTGAAGGAGAGGCCGCTTAACGGAAGGTCAAGTATCTGACAGGTAATCCACACTCTGCAGGGAGTCTTGGCTCCTATGAAGACCGTTTTATATGTGCCAGCTTACAATGCACATGCTGCTTTCAGAAGTGTCCTTGCGTGGATGAGTGGATGTAGGCTTCCATGAAAGCTTGTGACTCTTCTAACTTATAAACCACTTGTTGCATTGATTTGATAATTGTGCCGTTTATGTTTGTGTGGAAATAAAACATGCACAATTCCAGATTGTTATACCCAAACACATGCTGGCTAATAACAGAGCTGTCACTGGCTTAAGCTGCCATATTAGGCAAGTTCAAGTTCTGCAGGTATCTACCTGTAGCTGCTGCAGATCTGACACTGCAAACACCAGGGGAGACCATAGCCCCCTTTCAGGAAAGATATGTACAACATATCGAAACGTTGGGCAGCATATATATCATCATTTAGCCAGTTGAACTTTAAAACTCCCCTGAGGAATGTACATCTCCTTGCCTCGGGGCTCCAGGGCTCGGGGTGATGATGCTGATGATAGCCTGCCCCTGTTGCAGCCTGCACTGTGCCTGACCTCTGCAGTGCTAAGTACCTGGGCTCAGGATCAAAGTTAGGAAGACGTCATATTCGACTGCGCTGTCATAGCTTATCTTGAAGGGCACTTAATCTATCCAAAAAATGCCAGTTTTCATGATTCCACAATTCATGCATGCAATGCATTCAACACCTGATCCATTTTCATGAACTTTAAAATAATCTGGTGGATGCATCTCCTGAATCTACCAGAGGGGATGATCGCTGCCTAACTGAAGGATCACATTCTCAACACAGCTCAATAATAACAATAAGAAACTGTACAATGTTAGACAGATATTTCAATACTACCTTAATCGCTTATATAGCAATACCACCTTAAATCACCGGTCTCTGGCCTCACAACCAGGGAGAGCCCCAATATTTGCAGGTGGCGTGTTTATTTTAAATATAAATCACAGGCTGCACATGCATTTAAAAAGGACTTTCCAGACCAGGAGCTCCAGGAGAACATGCTGTGTGCCTCACAGGGGGTAGAGGAGTCTGCTCATGCTGCTGAGAAACACTAACCTGCGGCTGTTGTTCCATAAGGCTTGAGCTAAATTTAGCAGTGGAGCTCAGAATAAGGGGAATTCCAAAAATGAGCAAATGTCTTGGAAATGTTGTATCTTTCATTGTAAATTAATGACCAAAAAAACCCAAAAAAACAATTGCTACTCTCCGAAATAATAACGACATCCATGTTCAGCATTTTTATTGATTTATAATAACGATAATCCCCTTGCAGAGATGCCATTACCTGATATAGCCGGTCTGTGCCCTTTGTGCTGCTGGGTATTATTGCTTAAATATCTAATCCAAACATAAAACTAGAATTAATTAGTGATTGAGCCACTTTATTGCAATCAATGAGAGGTTTGTTTGTTGATCGATTGCTTTAATTGGATTCAATGTATTTATGTTGACGACATGGATCAGTTGAATGTCTGGAAATAAAGACTAACATTTTTTTTTTGTTGTTGTTCACGTCGAGCATTGATTTTTCTCTGCAGTTCTGTCTCTCCTCATGGGGGAGGTAACACATGCACCATTGTTTATACTGACCTCTACTGGATATAACTGGGTACTGACAGAGCTGCTGAACCCCTTGATCCAGTAACATGCAAACTAGGTTGTTCTTTAAAAGGTGTGCCCAGAGTAACAAGAGCATATATTTTTTTCTGTTGTGACACTTAGTAAGAAAGCTGTTATTTGAAGAGGGTACTGCCCTGGAAACAAAAAAGAATCCCAGAAAGTATTGGCAGCTTCAGACAGGTACAGTTACTATCTGAGTGACCTAAAACTTCACAACAACCACCACCAATTAAAACACCAACTAATCCACCCCATGCTGCACAGCTACCCTACTTTTTATTAGTGTGGGTTTACAAGCCCATGGAAAGTCTCTTTCCATGGCAAACAATATGGGCTGGTATCTGGTGATTCTTTTGATGAGCTATAGCTTGTGTTTTTACAGTGAAGTATTGTAAAGTCCCGCCTCCTGTTAAAAATCTAATGCTGGGACATGCTGTAACATCACTTGACTTATCAGACTGAAAGGGAACGCGCTGCAATATAAACACTGGCAATCTTTTGTTTAATTTTTTCTTGCCCTGCATCAGACAGCGTATGCATAAGCTTGCTGATGCTTTATCAAAGCACAGAGAGTAGCATGCATATAAAGAGAGAGAGAGAGAGAGAGAGAGAGAGAGAGAGAGAGAGAGAGAAAGAGAGAGAGAGATGTACATTATTGCAGGGCCATGCCATGACAACAGGTATGTAGGTATGTAGGTATTTATTTTATATTAATGTCTATGCACTGTACACTATTTTCAATGAGGGTCCCAGAGCAACTCTACCGCAAAGTGCTTCCTATCCAACCCCAAGGGCACGTTTCACTTAAAATACAGTAGTGAGAGGCTTTCAGGACAGAAAGCCAGCACTGTAGACTCCTGTCAATCTTCTTTTTTCATTTGAAGTTTCTCGCTGTTTTTATTGGGAGTTCAGTGGCAGTAATCCAAGCAGTGTGTAGAACAAGTAACGAGAGGCAGCTACTTGTTCCTGAGGGCCTGCAGAACAAAGAGCAGCAACAAAAACAGCTGGAACCCTATTAAACCACCTTCAGCTCAGAAAAAAGAAAACAAATGACCTCGTGCGAGTCTTTGTGTGTTAAAGACACCTAGCACCTTTCAACCTTTGATATGCATTTAGGGTTTTTTTTTTTTTTTTTTTAAAAACCTTTATCTAAAACAGTATTTTCTACAATACTGGGAAACTAGTTTATAGGATATATAAACTGAACCTCACAACCAGTAGTCCTATGTTTGCATGTGATTTGTATGTAATAATTAATTCAAATCATTAATATAGTCTTTCCTCACCCATGAAAGCCACCATCTTAGTCGATCTACTTCATACCATTTCAAATAACAAAGGGGTGTGCCAGATCCTTTGAGAAATGTTGTACAGTAGTGAGAAACTTCAAAGAAGTGCTTTTTCTTTTAGATGGCTCATCTTGCATGGGATTGGAAGATTGTTCTTTTTATTGCATGTGATATTAGAGGAAGTGCAGAGTGATGTGCCGGGGGTCTAACGGGACTGGGCCCCCCACCTACAGGCTCTGCGGAGCGGGAGGACAGGCTGAGTACTGACCCGGGGGAGTGAGGGAGCTCCAAGGACAAGGGCAAGATGTGGGAGAGAGAGACAGAGAGAGAGAGAGAGAGACAGCTTCTGGAAAAATCAAAAAGTGACGATGAGCGGAGCATTCCTGAGCTTCCTGGGAGATGTGTTTCTTCACTTTAAAAGTGTTTTTCTTTTCTGTGTCTGAAGCTAATATTCTTATCACAGGTTCTTGGAAACTCCCCTCTGATTTATGAAGTGAGTATTAGCTTGTTCATGGCCTGGCTTGACTGACATGCATTTTAATCAGGGGCTCAGCCCTGGCAAAAATAAAAATACCATCCCCCTCATATGATTAATGAGTCTGTTCATTCCCAGCCTGCTGTACTACACCACAACAGGAATGGTTTCTAAAATGCCACAACAAAATTGCCATTGTGCTTTTTCACAAGAATGGGAGAGTTGATACGGAGGTATTTGTGCTCTATAATAAACATGGTAATAAAAAAAGATTGCTGGTTTAACTTCTGGCGGACACAATGTATAGATATTGTTAACCACCTTGTACCTTTAACTGCTAAGAGCTCTTATTCATTCACTTTTTTTTGTAGTTTTTATGAACCTATTCTGCTGTATATGTCAAGACTGAACAAGTCATTTTAAAACAGCGCAGCAGTGCCTGCATAGGCCTCAACATTTACCTTTATTAAAATAATAAAACATTTGAACAGAAAGATCTATATTTATCTGTGTAGAGATGCTGTAACACGCAACAGGGTGTCACTTTATCAAGCGAAGACAAGCTGGTGGGGTGTGATGCGCGATGCAGTGTGGTGAGGTGGTCATACGAACGTGTTTCCGAAAACAAACACAGATGCCAAAACAAAGAAAGCAGATCCAGCTTTCACAGATCACTACTGCAATCTTCGACTAAGGTTTCCAAACACCTAAAACCTAAAAGCTGTCATGAGATACAACGGCACGTTCCTTGTGATCTTCTTTAAGTGCTTGTCTCGAAAGATAGGAATCATAGCTTTGGGTTTCGTACATTTATGTGAAGGAAGTGTCAAATGTACAGGACAGCAATCACAGTGCATTGTCAAGGCATCCCAAGATGATGTATCTTAATCTCTATCACACACATGGTGCACCACTGAAAAAGCAGCATTATTACAGAACATGGGGGGGTATATTGGATTTAAATTGTCTTTAACAGCTAAAGATAGACTAAATAGACCTGCACTGTTGGATGTCTCATTTCCATAACTTCGGGACCTTTAACATCTATTTATTTACTGTTACATTGTGAGGCCTGTTTCTATGTTGCCAAAGGGCGCTCCACACAGCTAACAGTGTGTTTATCTTACAACAGTTTCTGCAGCCACGGCAGCATTCTACCAATGTGTTCAAGACAGAGGGTCCAAAGCAAGTGTGACGCCGATGGCATGAGAGGCATGTGCAGCAAACGGCTGGATTCACTGAGCTGTGGCTTCACTGCAAAACTGGTACCACAATCCCAAGACTATAAACTCAGAGAGAGCTGCTTTCACAGTGTAGTGTTTATGGGTCACCCACTGGATCGCCATGCCCTAAGCACTCCGTTGCCTCTGCAAATCAAAAAATAAGCTCCCTTCTTTAAGACAGGGAATTATTATTATTATTATAAATATGTAGCAACTGGAATGCTGAATGCAATTGTAGAGAGTTCCACCAGTTTTTATTATCTACATTATATCATGTAGAGTTATGTGTAAGACGTATGCATGTGTGAGCGTATGTATACATGGGTGTATGCTGTATAGTCAAGTGCAAATCTGCACGGTTGTTTCTTCTGCTTTAGACCATGGCAGTGGATTTGTAAATTACATGTACAAGTTACAAACCCAATAGGAAAAAAAAATGGAATAAGAATTACATTGTATTCATTTTTGTTTTTTAATGTTTAGGACTTCAACAGTGAAAACTTCAAAATGCATAGCTGTACCAAATGTACCTGGAATATATTATGAACTAGGATTTGTGAACTTCACCTTCAAGTTTGATACATTTCTACAGATGCAGGCGCTCACGCTACCCATATTCAGATCAGTTAAGTGCACCACTTTGAACTTGTTTAATCTCCAAATCTGCTAATCGCTATTCCTTCGAGCCTCGCCCATTTATTTCAATAAGGTAGCATGCATTTATTCCAGGGTGTTTGTGGGGGAGTGGCTGTGAAATGAACACGCCAGGTAACCTGTGTAATAATGCTGGTGTTTTGCGGATCTGCTTTCCTGGTTTGAGAGCCGTCGCAAGCTGTGGATACAGAGCTCTGTTGTCTTGGTAGCCTGCTGGTTTACATTCAAGTTTGGGCAGAAACTGAAACTTCTTGGGGTTTTTTTCTGTCAATTGTCTAGCTCCACCCTGCCCAGCCCTATTCAAATCCCCTGCCGTTTCAAACACGGACAGCTTGCAGGCAGCTCATTGTGCCAATAGAGGTATGAGACCTTGCCTGCATTACTTCTTAAGAGTTAATCCTGCACTAGTTTGCCTTTTTTTTTTTTTCTTACTTGATCGGCATCTGTTTACATGACATTTTTTGTTGTTTTCAAAAACAGCTTTGGGCATAAAAAACTTTTTTTTTTTACCCTCCTAATGCATATATAAAAAAAGTTTAAAAAGTTTAAATAATCTTATTTTGTTTTGGGGAGCTGTGCGCGATTATTATTTTTCTCTTATAAATTGTTAGTATTGGAAGCAAATTCTTGGATGGCTCTCAAACAAGCGTATTTTTAACTTTTTTCTCCTCAATATTTTGAACAGTGTTAACGCTTCTCCCTGCGGATTGCTTGAGTGCATCAGCTGCCATCACGTGCTGAATGTCACCGACGACTCGCTCCATCAACCCTCAATAGGCAGGATTACGAAGCTGAACAGCTGAAAAGCAGTCGACATGTTCCTCTAAGCACGCCTCAACAGGGACTTAAAA